>OZ021679.1:6428310-6600699 GCA_963978505.1 Listrodromus nycthemerus
TGATCGCGCTTAATCTGTCTGTCCGGCGTACACATCCAGTTTCTTCGCGCGTTCCCTTTCAAGTACCTGCATGCCGTCACTTTGAAACTCCGAACGGCCATAGCTCTATCATAGACTGTTTTTCAGTGCGGTCATGTAAATTCGTATGAGCTGCGAGTAAGGGGAGAATTGGGTTGGATAGACGAGCGAGGCAAAATGAAATCGCTCATGATATTCTCTCACTGTCCAAGCTCCCCTGAATCTACACACTGAGAAAAAGAAATTCCATTCCATTTTTTCCAACAAGCTTGATACGAATAAGCTTTCCGATAATAAATCCTCCTTCCGAAGTTTTTCCACTTCATCACGTAAAGTATAAGCTTGGATTTCCCGCTGCGAAAGTTTGTCTATTTCACCCACTTCGTCATTGTCGAAAGTCGAGCTTTTGTACGATAATAGCATCTTCAATGACGTATATACAGTTATACGATAGTTATCAGCGCGCCCACCCGACGCACTTTAACTCCACTTGCACCTGTCTTCATTAGTCCGCCTGACATTGCCGACTTCCCTTCGCCCTGAATGAAAGATTGAATAAATTTGCGCTCGACGGATAGAGTGTGCACTCGTACGGAGCTAAAGTGGGCGGAAATTACAATCCGCGAGTGTGTCCTTCTTCCACATTCTCGAGATTCCCCGATGTGTACGGAGCTTTTGCTTCGCAACCCTTTCCTTCCCCAACCCGATTCGCATACTTCAGTCACAAATTTGTTTACTTAAGAACTTTCCCTGATGCGCGAACGCAATGTGGAACGGAGCGCGCGTACATTCTGGCTCCTCCGTTTTCCTTCGACGCCGCCGGAGCGTTTGCAACCTCCGGGGCGTGTGTACACCCCTGAAGTCGCACGACTGTACGACGTAGCGCGACGGTGGGTAGGAAAGACGACTAATTAAAATTATAGTGTCAGCGCGCTAATACGAGATGAATCCGCATATTCTATGATATTTCAACATATTCTAACTAATTAAATGAAATTTGTTTAGATTAGAAATTTAAACTTCTACGGAAAACCTTGAGCCGTGAGCGAGGAAATTAGCACAGTAGGGTAAAATGGGATAGCGGGGTTGAAGCCCCTTTTTTGTCCTAATGATCCTTCCGGATTTTTAGCACCGGTCTTACCCACTTAACATCACCGCTACGATCCAAGAGTTTTGGGAAAATTGTGTTTTGTCCTATAATCCCGTTTTGCCCCACCGTTCCATTTTGCCTTGACCTCCCCTATATAATTATTTTCGTTAGTCGGAGTTTTGCGAGTATACGCGGCACGAACGACTACGCTAACTTTGGATGAGCCAGTCGAATCGGGAATCGAATAATAATGAGGAACGAGGCGAATAGCTTAATTTCTGAGGACAAACGCGTCTCTGACTCATGTGAAATTGCGATAATCGTATCAGGATGACAACACGAGATGAATGCGCATATTCTATGATATTTTAACGAGTTTCAACCTTTTAAATTAAATTTGTTCAAATTAGGAATTCAAATTTGTATGGAGAAGCGCTACATAATTATTTTTCTTCGTCGGAGTTTTGCGTTGATGAAAGGCACGAAGTCCATTTTAATTTAGAATGAGGTAGACTGAGAAAAAAAAACACTCACGAAAAATGATGATAGGTGAACCAAAAAAAAAACACTAGGTCGGTGGAAAAACCGACTCTACACACCCATTTTCCCATACGACACCAATTCCTGCGATCCAGAGGGAAAATCGGATTTTGCGAGCCCACGTGGGTCAATTTATGATCAGGAGTTTGTTCCTCGTTTTCTTTATTATCATCCACCATTTTTCTAGGGAGTTTTTAATCCGAAGTTTGACTATCAACGATTCGGATTACAAACCATTTGGCTGTTTTATCACGTGTCCAAAACGAGTTCATCGGACACCCAAATATCCCTCTCATCTCATGGACAACCGAGTAGGATTCAATGAATTTTCATTTTCCGCAACAAGCGCGTGCGATGATACACGAAATGTCCGGCACGTCAGAGGCAGCGGCTTTCCAGCGGATATTCATTATCGTATCCATCGCCGAGGGCTGTTACAATGCAAACGGTGCATGCGAACTATGCATAGCCGTTGTAATACCGTGAGTTCGGTTAAACTATGCTGTAAACGCGTCCGGCTTTGATCCCGCCCATCAGGAATCTCTCAATAACCCGGAAGTGCGGGTAAGCCTGTGGATTCGGGCCGTAGTCTCGCCCGGACTACAGACATACAGGATAATTGCATCATAGCTTCAGGGCCTTTGCTGAACTCTATCGTACCTCATCGCAGCTTTAGCTTCCTAAATTATTCGCTTATCGCAAACCTCTCCAGACATGCACTGCTGGTCTTCATGCGAGAGATCAGAATCATGCGATTGGTCGATATTGCGAATGACCGATCAGTCCTTCATAATTGTGAAACTGAGCGAAGAATATGAGGAAAGAGCGACCTATTGCATTCTTGCCGATATATTCTATGCCGGGTTTCAAAAGTCTGGTTCTTTGCTCGCGTTTTGAGGCCGAAATTAAATAAAGGCTAATTTAGTGGGGAGGTAAGAAGAACATCGACTCGCAACGGAATAAATCGAGATTGAGTTGCGGAAGATGGTTGCACGTTGCTGTGGTAAAGTTCAATTTTTTTATTCCACTAACTGCTTTGTTCCACCAAATGTTACTTGAGCTTCATTAATGCCCGGACGGTCGAAATAGACCTGGTATATTGAAACCGATCGGAAATTAATTAAGGGCGCTTATCCTCGCTTAGTGAAATATGTACCTGATAACACGCTCCACAGACGCCATCAGACGTAATGAATTATTCTTAGGGTTTGTTTTTCACAGAAGTCGCTTGATGGTCTGTCTTGTTAAATTTCCCACATGCTCAGAAAAATGGACCGGATCGGATAATCAATTTTTATTTTTGTCGGAACTTCAATTGAATACAGAAATAGAATAAATTTTACTACAGCGACAAGCTGAACAGGTGGTCCACATTCCTAAATATCATACGAGCTTCCTTTACCAAGCTCGTATGATATTTTTCAATTTTATTGGGAGCAAGATCTTACGTCTAAAATACCTTAAAATTATTATTACTAGCATGCAAACGAATGTTGATTTTTTATTTTATCCGTATTTGCATCAACACCAACTCGTCCATCTAACCTCATCAATTCAAAACTTCTACCTTATTTGTCTTCGGAAATTATCGTTTAAACTACATACACTATTTTTAAAAAACATGCTTATAATCTTAAACAAAAGATTACCTATGCTTTTGCGCTTTACGAATGAGAACAGCAAAAATCGTCCGATAATTGTGTATCCCCCGATAATTCTCAGATACATCGCTAAAACTTAATTGACTCACGTCACCCCCATCTCCGGGCACAGCGTCATTCGTTGGTACATAATTACCGCACGTACGATATAATTTCAGCCTGCTCTACCATTTGATCTGCGACAATAATATCCTGTTCTGTATTCCATACGATATCTCATGTTTAACAATGTAATTGCCACACGAATTCAATAGCGAGAAATAATGGCGTACGAAATTGCTCGCGCTCGCTCAAACCTCGTCCAACTACGTTTCAAGTTTATCCCAGTTTCCGATTTTATAATGTTCCGGTTATCCTTGCGTGACTCGGTTCCATGCGCGATTCCACTCTTACTCTCGACGTGCGCAATGAGCTAACTCCGCGTACGTGCAAAAGCCTCGCGAGTATCATGACCTCGAATACGGCTCCGATGTAGTCACATTGAATGACAGCTTCGCTGTACATAGAGCTACGTTTCGTTTATATTTATATTAGACTACCTTATACTATATATACAACATAAACGTATATACATACATAAAATTGTGCACGAATAAGAGCGACGAGCGCGCGCCACGGGGGAGATACCTATCTCTGAGTGATCCACTTACGTCATGTCACAGTAGGTAAACGCTAGGTGATTCGCGTGAGAACGTAGTCGGCTGAACCTTGAGGATCGCGAGTCTCTCTTTTGTACTCCCACCGATTGCAGGAATAACTCTGGCAAAAACTATATCCACTGTGTATGCCCGGTACAACCGGACCCGTCTACCTCTTCGTGTAATAGACTTACGCGCTGGAAATATTATAAACTTTTCTGAGAAAAGGTCGCGCCCGTTTCTTCTCCACAGTTTTGCGTCCTCGGGACACACCTTGGATCTCGGCGAGATGACGAGACTTTGATTCGAGGCTGCGCTTAAGACTCGGACAATGTGTCACGATAAACCTAAATGGAGGGATTGACGATTCGCATGCGCAGGCAAATATCCCTTTTTCGGTCCTGTGAAGTGAGAGTAGACATTCGCTACTTAACAGTATGCAAGTAATCGAAAGTGAAGTTCCCTCGTAAGTTGATTAAAAATCCGTCCGTATGAATAATCATATAATTTACCGAACGACGCTGGAAAATAACATTACACCACGATATATCTATAATAAATCTTTTTCCCCATTAGGTCTCGGTGATATCATTCAGACAATCGTTTTCCCCTCTGATATTTTTTTTGTATTTACACTGTCTCGACTTGTTTTTATTCCAGCAATATCTCTCCGCATTGCCCCGAGAACGCGACGCGATTCGAGAGACATTTATCGCAATCAAGGTGAAAAAAAAGAGAGTTATCACTTCGGTCTCTGAAAACTGTATCGATTATCAATAAATCTATTTTTCTATATACATAAAACATCGTGCAAAAGTCGATGGTTGGATTGTTAATCACTCACCCACGGTTGAATCCCTCCGAGTAATATATTTACTGTATACACATGCATATATATATAGTCATATACGAAGGGACGTTCCAACGAATGAACAGACTGGAAAGCACATACCTGGAACAGAGAAGCATAAAAAATTGTTTTTATTCGATTTAAGTTAGCACCGGAAACGGAGAGTATTTCTTTAGGTCACGAAACAGCTCGCGAAACACCAACGGAACCATGTTTTACTCGGTACATTATGTACATACATGTACGTGTCCATATATATGGGCTATGTATCCAGGACCAAGGACACGTGGACGGCTGTGAGTTAAAGTTGCGCCGGGATTTCTTTGAAATTCGAGGTCAGAACAAGGATAAGATTGCCGAAACGGTAGGGATAAGTTACCGCGTACGTTTATCTTACATAGTAAAGAAGGTATACCCGGTCGAGGTAACATTCAGCTACCTCGAACTCCGCCCGTAAGCAGCGAAAACCGTCGTCATTAATTTCGTTTACTTTACTGGAAATACCAGCATCAATGAAACGTGAGCGTTTACAAACTATCACGAACAGCAGACATTAAATAACACCCGGTATGCAGTTGATGGTTCCATACGTTTTATCGTCGCCGTTAATTTCTGCCGGTTAATTTTTTTTTGCCGAAACCGAAAAAAAATTTCGAATTTCTTAATTTTTTATTTGACGCGCTCTGAGACTCCGATATATTACTGCAGTATTTCAAACCGTTTAAAAATGCTAGCTGCACTTCGTGAAAATATTGAAAAAGACCTTAGTATTGTTGTTAAATGCGGAATACCCGGTCTATCTTTCCATTTAGTAGGACGCTTTAAAAATTATTTCTCCTTGCAGGCCGTGCTGGCGATTACCATTACTGTTAACCAATGTATTTAATGAAACTTTTCTGTCCAACCAACACGTCGGGAAACGACACATGTAACAATTGATTTTCTCCTATTGTACAATCTCTAAATCATAACAGAAATCAGTAATGGATTAATAAATCATCGCTATTACAACACCGAGATTTATAACTTTTTTGTTTGTTTTACATAAAAATTTGTTGCGATAACACTTTAATGGGCAGAGAGATTCCAACAAGCAACCATATGCGTTTCTGCGTCCATATGCTGATGCAAATTTGCCCTCTGCATCAGACGTACTTAAGCCGGGATGCTCTTCACGTTTTCGATATCGCCGCGCGACGACAAACGGTATTCTACATGCGCGGCCTTTCGCAACAGCAAACGGATCCCGTATCGATATTAATGCACGCGATGCAATACATTTGTCTGAAACTCGTATAGTGCATGTATGCATGTATACACGTAGATGCGGTTGGCTGAGGTTCGAAGTACGACCGACACTTGGCCGTAATGCGGCAGCAAGTTGGCAACCGGCGATTGGATGTCGAGTATGGTCCAGCATTGGCCGAGCCATCAATTGTCGACTGGGCCGATATTGGGCTCTGGAGGTAGAGCTACTTTGGCTGCCAGTTTTGCTGGCGTATCGTCGAAATATTACGAGTAATTTGAAGTACCGCGACGATACGGGGACGACTTTGGCCTAGGTCAGTCCACGTCAATTCAAAGATATTTATATAAACGTTCAAAAATAAACAATTTTAGAGATACGCGTCCACTGAAAAATCGTTTTTTGTCATTAACAATTGCTTCATTTAAGTGTTTATCTGAATATTGCACAGCGGCCGGATTACTTTTTATCTACATTTATTAAATGCATCATATTTATTAAATACATGAATTATATTCATGCATGCAGTAGCAAAAAGTAGCTCAATTTAAGTGACTAATGAACAATTATTCAGGTATTACCGAATTCCTCGGTAAAAAGAATAGAATGCAAACAATTCATATGGAGGTCTTTAACGGTTAAGGGGATCGAGAGTAATTTATTGCTTTATTTTTTATGTACAGTTTTTACTCAACATTGAGTGAACAACGGCAGTCGATACTGGGCCAACGTCATTTGACAACTTAAATGCACTATAAAAAACGAAAACCCGTATGAAATTCATGTGCTGGCTCTGGGAATTTTAGTGCTTAACCAGTACACGTAATTTCATGTACAATTATGATGAAAAATTATCGTGCTGAATATAAAAAACGTTATGAATACTTTACTTCGGTTTTATTATAAAAGTTCCTCAAACTCAATCGTTTACTTCAATTTATCTGTACAAGTTCATCAATTTTCATTCACAATTGGACATTGAATTTCATCGACCAGTTTTCACACAAAGATTTCCAGTTCCGTGCATTAAATTTACAACTTTTCTCGGGGTCAAACTGTATTTCAAATTTTTCAAAAATCGACTCCACATTTTACCCTGCGTTCATAATCTCTGAATATTCTAGCAAATCATCGCGCAGATAATAATAGTTATAAATTAGCTAAGAAATTAAAGACCGGAAAAAGAAAAATTAAAAAGAAATTTCAAACCGGGCACCTCGACTCGTTCACCGTACTTTTCAATGCGAAGCCAGCATTAAATTCCACTTTGCTTTACTTATGCATTTATGCCTCGAAGTTGAATTCACTGAGCGTAATGAACGCGAGATATACAGCGAGAAAAAAATAGAAGACAGATGTAAACAGAGAAAGAGGAACGGAGGAACCAGGAAAAGAAACTTTATGAAAGCCATGCAAAACCGCATGAGTCCGAGGTACTTCGGTAACACAACGATAAATAAAGTGATAAGTGTGGTGGAAAAAGCGTCGAAGTAGTTGCCGGAAAGATTCTCGTCTGGCATGCGAGTATACACGTAGTGCGAGTGTGGTGTACAGAAACCGAAGTGCACCAGCAGCAATCCCTCGATAACTAAGCCCCCCGCTGCCCCTTTTACTCTCCGGCGAGCCATTTTCAATCCTCACAAAGTTTACTCAGCAGGTCGACGATTTTTCTGTTTGCTCGTACGCGAGCTCGTTCGATTGGCGTCACTACTTCGCCGTTCGTTTATTCGCCAATCAATCACGGCGCTACGTTACCCTTTCCATCTTTCGCTTCCCCAACACACACGAAAACACACGCATGTACGAGCGCGCGCACATAGAGACGGAGTGTCTTGCATGGACATTTTATACTCATGCACTTTTCTATCCGCACGTCTCTGCTATTCGCTTTACGTATAATGCGTACGTGGACTTTTGACTGTATACATATGTGTGTAAACGGATTGGTTCGACGGTGCGGAAACTTTGGCCACATTTTTAATTCCGTTTCATGCGACCGTGCGCTTCCCGTTAACGTGCACACAACCAAATAGCATATTCCTTTAGCCAGGATTAACCGAACTTTGAGAGAGCTGTGAAATTTGTTTTTCTTCTGTTAATGCGATATATGAAGCGTTCCAATGCAGTCGAAGGTTACTAACGACGAACAAACGGACTTTATCTCGACTCTTAAGCGAAACTGCAGCGGGACGTTTTGTGACGCGGCTTTTAAAACCTTTGAATTTGTCCCGCGGCAATCGGCGCGAGAGCGCTTCGGAATATTTGGTTAACGGTAGACACCGAGAAAAATATTTGCTTTGGCTCGTGGAGCCGATTTTGTGGATCGAGTATCAAGCTCCAGTTTCCGTGAGAATAAAATACTCAAAGAACTGGCAATTAGTAGGGAAAAAAGAATCGACGATGGACTTCGATAGGCGAGCGGACAATTTTTGGTGCAGAGTGGATTTTCGGGAAAGTAGAGATTTTCTATATTTCTAAATGACGATATCTATGATTATATTGATGAACCGGTGTTACAAAAGAATCCAAGTGTTCATCCAGAACTGAGATAGAAGTTCGACAATTGTCAAAATAAATTGCAGTCGATCAGAAATTAACTTCTCGGCGCGGAAAGTTTGTTCACTGCAGTAGATAGTTGGGACGTTAACAGTAGTGATATTTTATACGACTTCTGGTGTGTATATGGTTACCAGACGTACCTATGTCGTCGTTCTACTCGACACTTCGCGGAACAAGTAGTGGTTTCGAGATGTGTCGTACGTGGGTGTCGCCGACAATAAACTCCAAAGGCATTCCCTCTGCTATAATGGCCAATTAAAAGCAACATCTTTTTTTTTCATTTTTTTTGTTATCAATCGTCCATTTTTTTCATTGTATAATTGGCACGACGGTACCATTGCACACCCAACGTTGGTACCAATTAAACGGACAGTCTCACAGAGAATTGAATACCGAAGCGGGTGATTTATTTTTCATTGACGAGTACGCGTGTAAGTTTCCTGACGAGGGCGAGGCTTCCTTCGACCACTCGATCGAAATCGATTCTTTCTTAGCTTTATTCGTCTCACTGTCGTACATTTTCCCCGCAACGCTGCCGATGCGAATTTACTCTCGAGGACTTTGCGTCCGTGCCGTATCCAATTTTTCTCGTCCTTTCACGGACTCCGGGAATGCTCAGCAGGTCGGGGATTCAAGGGAAATGGGGGTGGGTGTGCCGAATGCAGCATGGACCGCGGCCAAGCCGTACCGGCGGGTGGGCTCGAGCACATAGGAAAATCGAGGGAAGTCAAGTAGATGGGTAGCGCAAGCCAGGATCATGATATGCGTTGCTTCGGCTGCCCGTACTGCTCGTACGCCTGGAATCGGGCTTAGCTCCCGGACGTCAGAAACAAAAGTCGTTCCCGGTGAGAAGGGGCTTGCGCATGAAAGTAATATCCCATGGTCGCCCTGGTAACACAAGAACGGCACACTTGATGCCAAGAAAATAAATATATTCACGTGACGACTCCGAATCGGATCTCCTCTAGAAACTGTACTTAGCCGCAGCGTTTGGAACAAAAATATCGCGAAAATAAAAACGGATAAAGAATATTAAGATTCAAACTTTTAAAGGTTATTGGGAATAACCTAAATTTCTTTAAATTATTAGGTTTTAATGTCCTGTGTACAGTGACTTAATACAGAAAAAAACGTCAATTTTGTTCGGAAATTCAACAATCGAACAATGTTTATATCTTTTATCACCAACGCCGTTTAATTTCCGTTCCTAAATGACGCAGCTCTCATTTTCGTCGTTGAAAGAACTTTACACACGGAATTACACCGTCCTTAACCATTTCGTTTAGAAGTTCAGGATTCAGTGAAATAATAATGTCCGCGACAGTGCAGAAGCTTCCGCTAGAATACGGAGATGTATTCAACCGTTTGAGTATGCAGGCTATTTTTTTTGTCTCTTTCTGTCTATTAAAAATTCTATGCATCCGCGAGCGACTACACAATGGAGGAAAATAATGGTCGATGGGAAGGCGCTATATACATATACGCGTTTGCTAGATTGCCACTGCCGCCCGGAGAAAACATCGCGGGTCGAGAGTTAAGTTTTATAGCGACGCAACTGCGAGGAAGACTTTGTGCATATATATGTATATGCTTACGAAATATCCCATTAATTTTATCGAATATCCAAGAATCCTGTTTACGAGCGCTGTCGTACATTTTTCGAAAAAAAAAATTACGACTATCGTTCAGCGTAAAAAAAACGATCCCAATTGCCATAGATATAGCGAAGGAACATCGTGTAGTCGGTTCGGTCGTGATAATGCATCATTCTCGTTTCGCACGAATACAACGGAATTTTTTCACTCATTAAATAAAGTAAAGAAAATCAGCAACTAACGAAATACGACGCGCGCGAAAAGCCATTGCGTGAAAAATCGCGTAAGTCAATTTTTTTTTTCTCCTTGATAGTTTTACAATAATTTTGCGATGCCCCATTTTGAGCGCGCTCGATCGTTCCTTCCGGTGAATATAAAACGTACTTATCAATTAATGAATAACGAAATAAAATTTCGACGAATAAAACTTCTTCAGCAAACTTAGCCGCGGCTCATTGACGAACGATTTCTATCTTCTGAGTTTCGTGACTACACTTCATAAACGGACCGCTGAGTGTGTAATGAACGGGACCAGTTACTTGTGACTGCACATCGCATTAGCGTTAATCATACCATAGTTGGTGCGGTTGTGAAGTAGTCGATTCGTCGGTGAAGATAATTTCGAAGAAACAAGTCATAATTATTCTACCCCAGTCAAAAGAATGGCATATATTTTAGAAAATGAAATTTTATTATAGTCGTTTCTGTCACGCGCTATTATTTTTCCATATGCCGACAATTATTCATACAAAAAAGAAAGATAATTTATCAAATAAGGATCAAATTTTAATTCATCAAAATACCATTGCGCACATCATTCTCCACAGACACACACACGCACACACACACACGCATACATACAAATTAGAATACCTTTTTTTATGTCGCAGTGAAATTCTCGCAGTAAAGTACCTGCTGAGGCCTTCCTTGTGTGACACAGTCTACGCCACAGACACGACTGTTCTCAATTTACTAACCATCGTTTACTGGACGATGAGATTATTATTAAAAAAATACGTCGGAAGAGTGCTTAATCTGAACCCTCGATCTCGTATTCGATTCCCACACCTTTTCGTAGGACGTCCAACGCAATACGTCCTCCCTCCCTTTCACTGAGTGAGGGCATAAAAATCGTTGAATCATATTTACTACTAACGGTATAGTGTGAAGAAACTCGTGCTTCATCTCCTTCACACCCTCGCCTATAATAGCTGTCCCACAGCTGAGCGGGTTGGCTCAACCGAGAAGTTTGCACCTCGTCGTTCCGACAGTTCCGTACGTGAAGTTGCACGAAACTTTGGATTTTCTACTAAAGTTTATTTTTCCGAGTCGCGGGCTTCTCGTCGTATTGTGCCCCGACGTTCGTGCGGGAAAAAAGACCATCATTCCATTTATGTTCTTCACATTTCCGCCATTCTCCATTCTCCCTCGCCCCGCCGTTCTTTTTACCCGCTCGTATCGCACTGAGACTCTTTTCCGGGTCGGCGCGTGCGCGACGCCTATCGCCGCGCCGACGGACAGAAATGCGAAGGAATTTTTCATCAAGGCGAGAAAAAAGAAATGCTCTTCGCCCAATTTACGTCTACCATGTATATAGCTCGTCGATAAGTTATTTTGAAAATAGTTTGATGAGGTGATAAGCAGACCCAAAGGCAGACACGTGACAAGGAAAGATATGATAAGTGTGTTTCTGGGTCACTGAGACGCGGCCTCATCCTGCCAGACAGTGCTTCCTCGGCCTCCACCCCGCGGACCACAGAATCCTCGCAGATATAGGATATGTTCGGATGACTCATCGTCGTCAACGACGTCCTCGACGGCTCCGGACATTTCCAACCTTGCCCTTTGCCATCCGCGTAGACTCGTCTCCGGTCTGTTTTACTTTGGCCGCTGTTCGACTATTGTCGACTCGATGCTAGAATAGCTTCATGAAAAATCATGACCCTGAAAATATCTGAAGACTGAGGATCGAATTTAATATTTGATCTTTGGCAACCCTCTACCAATGCGCCGGTTTCAAACAAAAAAATCATTATTCTCTTAATGGATTTTATTCTCTAAGTGAACTTTTCCGAACGAAGTTTGTCCGATGGAAGACAGAGCTGTTATAACTCGATGAAATTTTGTCTCATACAAATATCTTCAGGGCGATGAATTATTTAGGTCTTCGAGTTGCTTGATTACTTAATCTGCAAATAGAAGAGAAAACGTTGCGGCTTTCAAAGTCGGGAGTCGACGCCGTGATATTTGAAGGAAAGTTGATTTTTTCCGCGTTTTCTGCAAACACAGAGTCGTTTGGCAAGGAAAAAGTTTGGAGAATTTTCACACAGAGATCTCGGACTGTTAATTCTGTATTGTCGTTACGGGGAAAGGAACGAAATTGACAACCCTCAATGTGTTGATTGTGAGCCGTCAACGGATTGCGCAAATTGTGAAGTTAGTTGGAACTTCGTAGCTCGTTAAAACTGGCTCAATTATTTTGGTATTCCGTCCATCTTATTTAAGAACCGATTGTGTGCAAAGTTTGTTAGACGCGAATGAAGATTGATCCTCGTAGGAAGCAAAAAGTGGGGAGATTTATCGAGTTCTCGTACAGTGCTGTCGTAGATTAATCGGCAGGCGGGAGCCGCGAGCGAGAGGGTTGTTTGAGGAGAAAAGGACTCGTTGATCGTTACTTAGCGATGTTGTTTAGTGGAATAGGAAACAGGGACGTCACGATACATTTTGCACGATCGCCTTTCGCGATGGCGAAGCAACATCAACCCCTCACGAACATTCACTGCGTTCTTAGTCTGATATCGTGGAACACTACTGGGCACTTTTTTTCCTCACTTTTTTCTCAACCGAATGGGACAATAAAGGAAAGAAATTGCAAAGTACGCAAGCAGCTGCCTGATTCTTTCGGATTTTCTATAATTAACTTCAAAAAGTGCGTCACGTAATTGTGTCATCTTCATGAAAATTTCCTTGTTTTCATAAAAATTTCCTTGATTTCATAAAAATTTCCCTAATTTCATAGGAATTACACTAATTTTATGAAATTCCAATTCACCAGCTCGATTCTCAGACGACGCACACATACGCACACATCCAGATGCCACCGAAAAGTTGCATTTCCTCGACGGTTCAGTTGTGTTTCGTAAAAAAAAAAAAAGAGCAAATTATTTACGTCAACAACTTCCTACGAGGGAGCAAAAACTTTAATAAAAATCACTACGTCTCTCTGCGTCTGGCTCTAACACATGACTGGAGGAAAGTCAAAAGGTGTGTCACAAAAAGTGTCCGATCCCGTGGCGAAACGATGCAACTACTCTTCGTAGATACTGCCCAAGTGCTGTGGACGTATCAATTAGCACAGTACGTACAGTGCTTCGATACGCTTGTCCCAGGTTGGAAACCAGTGTGGGAGCACCGGTCTTTAATGGACCCGAAGAGCGCCGTTGACCGAGGAGGACCCGGTGACACACTTCTATTTTGGTGACCATCGAGACAGATGAGCAGCAGCTGGTCCGCACCTTTATTTACTCCTCTTAGTGCATGAAAACTCTCATTTTTTAGTTGTATTAAACTGGCAGCGATCTAATCCGGCATCGCCAGACTCGACGCTAATTGCACTCTGAAAACACACCGCTAAACACGTTGGAAAAATACACACGATAAGGACCAAATGTTAGAATTGCTGAAAGAACGTGCTTACATGATACCTCGCAAATATCTCTAACAGCGTATCGTATGTCATACTGTCAAATTGAATTTAGTGGCATCCAAAGACCGTTAGCTAAAATTCGTGTCCACCCTTTCGCCGCAATATCAAAAGGGCTAATTCCGTGGCAATGACGATGGTATTTGGGCGTTCTGAAAAATGGGTATTCCGTTTCGACACAATCGATATATGCGCAACAATGTTCAATGGGATGAGAAAACACTTTCGTCACATCGGACGGAAATTACGGTACGTTCGCAGGGCTTCTGTTCGGTACATGTAATTTACAGGTACGGGGTACACAATGCCGTGGTCCTCGAGCACACAGAATGTGTTGAATTGTGACGCGACTGTCGGTGCTATGCCACAGTCGCGTTTATCTGTGTACCGTGGGCAAATCTCGAGTTCCTGCATTTATGCTGCAGTTGTTGCCTGTGGCAGGGCGAAGCTTCAGCTTCCGATGAATAAACGATACTATTTTCACGTTGAACTTATTTTCTTACAGAGAAATCACGAATTAGCGAAATTCGTACGATCCGGCAAATTACACAATTGAAACAAATGTTTGCTTCAACTTTGACAACTGACGCGTTTAATGTTACAACTGGAAATGCCGTAATTCAGCGCGGTTAATTAAACCTTCGAGCATGTATGTTATTACCAGTGAATAATAACGTCATGCTTTGAATAAGACTTAAAAAAAATCGTGAGATATTCTTAATCGCACTAAATTAACTCCCTTCAGGAGCTATAGAAATTTTCCGTAGGTGGCCGATAGTTTTTACTAGAATTCTTCTCTCAGTGTGGCAAAAAATGTCATGCAATGTTTTTTTTTTATTATTAAAGTAATTTGATTATTTTCACAAATACCGGAAACAAGCATTTAATGAGAAGTGGAGTCGCTTAATGATGTTTGTTAGTCTCAAGTCTAATTCCGATCTCTGCAGCCACGGTTAATGTGATCAGCGCGTCTGATGAGATCCTTGCGGGAAATCGCTTTTAACTAAGAATTATCGAAGTTCTCGGGGATGACGAAGAGGGGGAGAGACGTCAGCTGCATCGCTTCGAGCATTAGTGAATTCGAGCATAAGGTCTAATCAGTGCGCAATTAGGACAGCGATTATAATAGCTACAACCTCCTACCTCGGGGCTTGAGACAATACCTTACCATACCTTACTATCGAACATACACTGTACCCTGTGAACATGGTTAGCTCTATTTCCAAAAAAAATTATGCATGCATAAAAAAAATACTGGACAAAATAGCTCGTCAATGAATAGTGTCGGTAATCGTGGCTATTTGTCATAGTATTGATTTCAGATTTACCGTATCGAGACCGCGTTGGCAATGCGGCAAAGAGAATATGATCAGGAAGACAGGAGCGAATGAAAAGAAGAGGATCTCTTGGAGGGGACGACACTTTTCTCTGACGCACCAAAAGGATGCGAGTTCACCGAGTTCTTTGCATCAGCTCCCTTCTTCTATCCGTAATTTGACAGGGTCGATTTAACCCTAGTCATCCATCAATTTCGTTGCCGTTGGGCAATGTTCCATTTTTTTTATATATATAATAAATGGTACAGAGCTTCTATAGGCTCGACCTAAATCGTAAAATCGATAGACTTTAATCTGCTCTCGCCGCTGTCGGTGCGTTGTTAAAACGATGAAGAAAAAATTGAACTGAAAGATTAATTTTTTCAATCTGTTGGATGATGGTCGAATGAAGATTGTAGTAGATAGTTCTCGCAATAATATTGATCAATTTGGAAACGATTTGCAGCAACGTTCCGGAGCCTCGGACTCCACGATCGCGTGACTCAGAGCCCGTGCACCGGCGCGTGGGTTTCACTTTTTTTAACTTCCTTACACGCGAGGCATCAGGTTACTTGCTATTCCTACTCGTGACGAAAATCCAGACTCCTTCGCAAACTGGACGCTAATGTACACGAATATAACCGGTGTGGTCTCCGCTTCGGCACCCAGCGTTCCACTGACCCACATTATATTATTGGCCCGGCTCATTTCCTTTTTTTTTGTTCCTCGACGAGCGGTATTTGGTTTCGTTGTCCACTTTCGGTGAAGGTCGTAGTAGTGAAATGAGGTTCGTCGACTTTCTTTTATCTATATAAAAAATGTTTATATAAATATACATGTGTTAAAGAAGGTTGTTGTTGCCTGGGCGCTTAATGCCCTCGCTCTAGCGTGTGAGATTTTGGGTTGTCAGTTTAATGACTCGTTAAGTTGATCGAGCCGCACAAAATAGTATCAGAATAGCACAGCAGGGGAACAGTTCTCATAGATCGCGAGGCGAGTATTTTGAGTGAAATTCCTCACTTTCGATTTGAATAGGCATACGTCACTTCTGGTCCGGAAAACCCTCTTTTGTTATCGATTGATTTGACAAAAAAAAAACTTTGATTGCGCGCCAAGACGGTGCACTATAAACAATTCTGTGTAAGCACCCTGATTTTACAAAGTTATACTTCACTCCGTGCCTACATTTATGTAACGTGTCAAAAAATGTGCCCGTCATCAACGCTTCAACTGTTGCCCTTATAGCAGCTCAATTATGCTCGTCCCGACATAAACGAAGAGCACGATGTACATTTTCAAAGAGGATCTCATGCAACCTAAAGTCGATCCGAATAATAAAAAATAGAAAATCCTCGTTAAAATACGAAAAACGTGTAACATCCAATTTAAAGGAAAAAATTGAGTGCACTTTTATTGCATGCACCCAGTGAGGAATTTTTTCATTTCGTAGAAACGGCGTTGAAACGGATTGAACGAGGAAACGTCGTGGTTGCAGATACGACGATGATGCTAGGAAAGGCAGATGAAGAATCGAGAACTGTGTGAACTCGCGAACGGTAAGAACAGTAAGGAAAGAGATTGAGTCATCCGAGAGCCTCGGGGGTAAAGAAACGGGAAGAAGCAGCAACGGTTTGTGAAGTATTAGGTACAACTCGCGTTCTCTGACCTCCGGGCAAGCTCGGTGTCCAGATGAAGCCAGATAGAGAAGACGTCGGTTGATAATCCACCAGGAGCAACCGACGGCGGTGACTCTCGCACTGCAATACCGCTCCGCCGTCGCTCCTGTGGCCGGAGTACCGTTGGTCAATCGCGACACTCTTGCAATCTGGACGCTCTAATCAACGAGTCAGATCGAACTATCGGGGCACTTCTTCGTTACATGCTCGTTGACCGCGAGGCGACACAAAGTCGCGATCTGTCTGACTGTCGTACGGTACAAATGGTCCCTGAACAGAACAATGCCGACACATTTGTTATCTGGCGCCTGAGCCATTAACTTATACATCTATATACCGAATGGACTGACTATAGATAGAAAACACTGAATGAAATTGACAAAAAGTCAATTTTATTAAGTGTATCTGAAAATGAAACAAATCAAAATAACAAAAAAAAATGTTCATCGAGCTGACATTGCGCAGCAGCCAAAAAATTGCTCGTAGCAAATACCTAAGTAATGCTATTTATGTAATGTTAATTTTTTTTTATTGTTCCCTGTCACAAGCGAAAAGGTACAAAAACCATTTAATAAATTTTATGTATTTCGTGTTTTTCAGTTACCGTCAATTACGTCACCTACGATGGCATAACGTACGGGACAAATGCGTTTCTCCGAGAGTGAAGGGGTCGAATTATCAGACCGGTCGGAAGGAGGTGGAAATAATGCTCGCGGTAATTTCTACTTCGGTTTGAGGAACTAAATATACGACCGAGGAGCGCATGATCTACTGGCACGAGGAACGTTTTACGAAGTCGTGCATTGGTACGAGGGAAAAAAATATATATTTACTTCCCTTTGGAAAGAAAAATAAAAAAAATAATAAATAAATAAAGGTATATCATTATGCATATGTGAGGCGAAAGATTACCGGTTGAATTTTGCAATGCGGAACGACGTTAATTCAACAATAATGACCGTGTCTCGGGGAACGGGCAGATTCAATATTGGGTCAGATGTGACGAGAACGATATAGCGAGGCAAAGCATTTGCGTGTATTCCAGTGCGAACCCACAGGGTTTCGCGGCGAATATGGAACGAACCCGAGGCGGTGCCATACGTGACACGCTTTACCCAAGCTACACGCTGGTGGTGCACGCCTAACCACGTATTATTGCCAATACGACCGACGTTAATAGTCGAAACGGAGTGTTATGCTTGCCGTCGATAGCTGCGGCACAGGCCGGAGAGTACACTCACCCCCGCGATGAAACACACCGGTATGCACATGCAACAGCAGCAGACTGCGTAGTGAATCATTTATGGATGGCCCTCGTGGCTAGCATGGCGACTGCACGCGAGTTACCATCGGAAAATAGCTCCGACGTAAACGGGCAAAAATATTCCTGCAGTATTGCTGGAAGCTACGTACTATAAGAAGGTTACGTGATCTTGGAAAATAATACGCGACCGTCTATAAAGCTTCACGAGGGACTTTGGAAAAAAAAATTGCTTGCAGGGCTCATGCCATCAATTCATCCTTCGAGCATCTCCCAGATCGACATTATCGCGAGGGGATACGCGAAATTGGGTTGGTTAAGAGTCCAGTTTGATGAAAAGGTGTACGGTATTTGGTATTCTGAATTCAAAAAGATTTTAAATTCGCCAACTTGGAAATTAGAAACTCAATCTTACGATAACGAGGTTCGGTCGGATAATTGTGTAAAAATGTGTTGCGCAAATTGCGTTAGTCATTAAACATTCTTAAGAGACTGATTTAGCCCTTCAAAAATGTCACGATCTAGATTTAGGAATCTTCCCAGACAAACATTCCACTCTCTGAAATTTCTCGGCGTTTCGAATGATCACTGCCAGTGTCCATTCCGTTGAAAGTCCCGATAACGACATGCTCAGATAAAAAATTCGACGTTCAAGCGGATCCACGTTCATTGAAAAAAGGAAACACTGCAAGAAACGAAATAGATTCCGGGAATGCATGCACCCATTGCCTTCATGTTGATTCAGTCGTAATTAGACAAATTGCTGGGTGCGTTCATTGTAGAGGTGCGCGTCTCGTGCGCAGCGGTCGGAAATGAAGAGCTATCAGAGCGCGGTGATTGCGTTAGATTAATAGAACGACCGTTGAGCATCCGAGGCCAGTGGCAACGAGGTTTCCCGAGTCACGGGTGAATCCGTGAGTAGGCGTAATTGAATTAGACGCGGGAACGAAGAATATTAGAAAGATCTCGTTGTCCCGGGGAGCGACTCCCGTGCAGCCGAGGCCGGTTCAGCCGGTGAACGGATGGCGTCGTCAGTGGGTCAGGAAATCGGGTCGTTCGACGAGTCAGCATCAAGAGCAGCGAGGGGAAGCCAAGAGCAACGATCGGGCTAGCGAAAGGGGCGAGAAAGAGACAGCTCGACGGTCGCTCGTGCACCTGGACGGAGTTGGAGATCGGTACCGTTAACCCGTCTGCGGCAGCTCGACGCCTCGACGTCGCCCTCGGTGCTTCTTTGTCGACTGCGTTGTCCCACACAGACAGACAGACGGCAAAAAATTGTTCCACAAAGCCCCGTATTACCGTGAGCGAAACGTCTCGAGGCATCTTACTTCCCGTGAGGACCGCGTTCCAACGTGGCGCGATCGCTGGTCCGATCACTCGTTAGTGCGTATTGCTCTGGAACTTTGGTCGGCGCGGTTTTTCTGTTGCGAGACCGAGCTACGCTTTAGTCGTAGCGATAATCAACTCAAACGGCTTTAAGGAGATGAAGAGTATGTATTGCTCGATGCGAGAAAAAAGGATGGGCTGAAAGTGGCCGGGAATATTGCTTCCAAGACCGACCAACTCTGCGATTAAGCGAGGTTACGACCAGGTGCAGATTTCGAAGGATTGATCATGGTCGATGACGGCCGCTCCGGAATCGAATGTGAAAAGAGTTACGGTAACATACGTGATTCGAAGACGAGTTATTCGATTGCTGAGAGCGCTAGAGATGAAACGTTGCACTGTTACAGGATGTTAAAAAAAATCGGAGAAGGTTTGCTAAAGTTTAAAAATATCTGCGTTTAAAACTCAAGCAATGAAATTTATCGCGTACGCACGCTCCCCAAATCGTACGTACCAAAGCATCGCTCAAAGGTTCTATCGCGTGTTCGAAGCACGGTTGCTTTCGATCGAAATGCCCGAGAGTTAACGTCACGGCAAGTTTCCGTTTGAGGAATATACGATAACCAAAGCCGACCGAGCCTCCATCGGTTAACAAGGTAAACGATTTGCCTATCGCGAGAGCGGCACGACGGGAGCGTGACCCGTCAATCGCCGGAGTTTCGTGTAATTTTCATTGATACGACGGTGTGCGCGCGGCAGCGGCGAGTGCACGCGAACGAATTCACGCGAAAGGCGAACGCGATTGTTCGCATGATTATTTTGACTGGTGGGGTAACGCACGAGCGATCGCCGAGGCGAAATCGGTTTCGCGTCCGTGCGCGGTGATTGATTTCGCGGGGAATCAATGACCGTGCCGTTCGAAGGCCTCGGCCGCGGAAACGTCGGCCCGCCGGGAAGGTTGTGTTATAACAACTGGTAGGAAAAAAAAAAAAAACCGATTATCTTTGTCTCGATTATGGGAATCAGAAGAGAACTGCGAGATCCGGAGGGGTAGCCCGGCCACCGCACCGGCCCCGATTTTAAATCCGATCCGACCGCAGAGTTGCAACCAGTAAAAGGCGCTCGCGCGCGTAATAAGTTCCGCGGACGGTGCAACGAGCAGCAGCATTGCGTTTCTCGCTGTACCGATGGGAACTCCGCTCGAGATCGTTTATCTCGCAGCTCGCTGGTTTATTTAACCAATAATCGTTATTATCGTTGTTAATCCGGGGATTAGCCGGACCAGAACGCGGAGAGCTGATGGAGCGAACCCGGCATCTGTTGCATTCGAGTCTTTTCATTGCGCGCTCTTCCTCATCGCGGGACAGAACGTAAATGGGTACCTCATGATAGAAAACACCATGTGTGCAGTCGCGAGATCGAGATAGCCAGCTTGACGTAATTATTTATCGGGTCAATCCATGGTTGATCGATTTGAAGTTTTCTGCAAAAAAAAGAGTAAAAGAAGTTTGTTTTTATAAATAACAACTGATACCGATGAAAAAACCGTGAAGCTGAAGTTTCATCCGACTAGGACAGAATGATTATAATTATTTCTTAATTCGCTGCGGTGCCTCGAATCGCAAAAAAAACTCGAGTCGCGGGCGCGATTTATTATTCACTTGCGAATGTATCGCGTGATGCTCTAATAACATTCTTGGAACTACACCGGCTCTGGTACACCGCGTGTACGTAAAGTTTGTTCGTAACGATCCCCTCGTGCGAATGTCGGCCGACGATTGCGCGGCGAACCTTCCAATATACAAGTTTCGAGAAAAAGAAGAAAAAAGTAATTGTTCGTGGTTCGCATTTTCGATTGCGTTCACGAACGGGGTAGTGAGTGATCCGACCTCGACGCAGATCCGACGCCGCTACCATACAGAACTTCGAGCAGCGTGGGCGATTCCGTCTCGGGCTTGAGCTCACGGTAAACAGTAGAAAACCGCGTAAGTTGCCCGCTCGAGAACCGAGCCGATTATTCGCCATTGGATAAGTTGGATTTTCTACAACCTGCCTTACACTGTCCATCATCGATAAATTTTTTTTATCTAGCTGGATAGCTTGCTTTATATTTTGCTGTATATTTTGCTGGATCGAAGATATTACGTGAGACATCCGATAAAATTCTGTTGTGACATCAAGCAGGATTTATTTCTCCTTTCTTTGGATTTTCATTAACGGCTAAGTTTCATATCAAGAAAGATCACCGTCTCGTTCCTCCTGGCTTGACGCTATTCATTCAGCAAGATATCCACGAAAACTAGCCGTCAGTAACAGGCAGTTTGCCTGCCCACCCTCCTTTCCCATTTAGAGTTAGAGCCTAAATTATTTAATAGACAGGACTTCTAAAAAAAAAATAAGCTAAGGCTTACCCGGTCGATTTTTTTTCCAACTTATCTGGTTGGTTAAAATCATCAGGATGCAACTCATGCGATGTTCTACCGTATACATAACATAGCAATAATACGCTGATAAAAGCAATCGGCAAAAAGCGAATCTCCGGAAAAAAGCCGAAACAAAGGCAGGAGTAAATAAAGGTCGATTAAATCAGAACGTATCGATAGAGAAAATTAGATTTTATATTTGTCAAATATCCGCGTTGAAACACACACGCAAAGGTGCCCGTGGACACCCATTTAGGGTGCGTTTTGGCGACTTTAGCAATTTTGTCCGCGAGTCTTTTTTCTTTGACCATTCCATTCCGAAACCCTGAAAGTTGTATGCTTTTTTAAAAACTTTATGATAATTTCTATAATTTCCTCCCAGTGCAGTACGTGCCATCGCCAGAATTGCTGTATACATAACGAATCGTTCAAAAGTAATTATTTTTTCCACCTTCACTCGAGCGCCCATGCCTCTTCCCTTTCTTCTTCTCTCTTGGCGTTCCACGCCCATTAATTAGATATCTCCATTGCACCTGGCGCTGGAGGGACTATCTAGAATTCGCGTTAACGACAAATCAGCAGGGGAGGGTGAAAATACTTTGTAGAAGAATTTTTGGTCGAGTAAGCCCAGGGGTTTGTGAAGTACAAATATTTTGCGATGCTTGAAAGAAGCTGTATGTCGCTGTTGCTGCCGGTTTCGCAGCTTTCCGCGAAATCGGCGCGAGGTCTCGGTCCTAAGGGCTTCAACGTCTAGTCGTTCCCGGCTACGATGACTGCAGTCCACGTGCAAATAGCCTCCCCGAGTTTCTAATTACGTTCCGCCAAGTTAAATACTAACCAATTAGTTACCGCGGCGTAGAATGTGTTGTACGTGAAGCAGGCGCTCGAGAACAGACCGAGAGTACAGCTTCCAAATGTATTTTACTATGTTGCGCACCTCTGTATATACTGCTCTAGATATATGTACATATATATATATATGTGTATATATATATATAGAGTAGTACGTGTTCACGCGCGGAACAAGAAGTAATGGCCGCGCGGTAGGTACAAGCGGCGAGAGAGTTCCTGTAAGCGTCTCCGTGCGGAATCCGATGACAATGAAATACTGACCAGCGGCCAGCGGCTATATGGAACAATTACAATTCCCACTAGAACTCGTCGGGTACCCACTGGTTCCTTCCCCGTTCCCCCACACCCTTGCTAATACGATAACCTACGAAATGAAAAAAAAAATGCCGCGGAAAGTCCTCCGATGCAACCGAGGGAATTTGTCTCGACAACTTTGATTTTTTGTTGTCGTTGTAAATACCGTTTCGACAAATTGTGCACTATCGAAGTTCCGACGCTCGGGGCAACCGGCACGTCGCGTCCATAGGGATGTATCAACGGTGATTCTACATTTGTCTCGCACGTAAGAGGATCAAATTTCATCGTAATTTTTATCGAGCCTTGGCCATATGTTCGTGTTGCGTACGAGCTTGAGAGCTATTTGATTTCTCGGAATTGTTGTGATTTTTTGTTGGGAAAATTGTTGATGGAATACTGACGAACGTTACGGGGCAACTTTTATTTGTTCGACTTGCACGGAAACTGAAAAGAAAAAACCATTTATTTCTTGTCGAGGAGTCATTTTTTTCTGTCGCTTCTAACAAGACGTCCGCGAAAAAGTAAAAAAATATTTAACAGTTTATTAAATTACAGAACAAAGCCAAAAACCAAAAATATTGTTTCCCCTTTTTTAATGAAATTGCGTATCAAATACATGAAAAAATATAGGATTGAAAAATGTAAAGGTTCCGTCGTTCCGGAATTCAAATTCAAATAAAACGGTTCATTATACCTACGCAAATAATCAAAGATGACTCCGACGAATCGCGCAGGCTCCTCACACCCCTCAACCCGCTTCGGCTTTCACACGAAGTTTCGTGCAATCAATGAAGCACGAGTAATGCGAAGATAATAGGAGCACTAACGAGTAACTTGCCTCGAATCTTCGCGCGTGAGTTTCGCCAGCGTCGGGTCGACGAGATTTCTTCATTGCGTAACAGAATCGGTATTGCAACAGTGTCAGCGCTCCGAATCCTCGTCATCGCACAGAACGCGCATGCCAGCTGTAATTGGATATGTTTAACGAGCGGTAATTCGAAGTCAAATACGACCTTTAATTTTCCCCCACCGGGAACTCTCGACCAGCTTTTAAGTTAGATTTCTCGACGTCGGAGAGCACGAGCGTTCCGCCCTGCGTGCGCGAATGAATTAGAGAAGTGTCCCGACGGGCGCTCTCGAGATGCAAGAGTGGAACGGGCGTAGAGAAGTATAGGGGATGTTTTGGGTGAAATAAGAGTGAGGGCGAGACTGGGCGGATCGAGCTCCGAGGATCAAGAAATTGCGAACGAGGCGAAGATGGAAAGATACAGCGCGTACGAACTGGCTCAATCCGCTTTGTTACTCAAGAGACTTTAAATTCCGAGTCGTTCGCTATTCACTTGTCGGTGCACTCGCACCAGACGGTGGGAATTATTTTTCTGAAGAGCCGTTATCATTTCGGCATCGTGCTTCAACAGAACTCGAGGAAGAATCCGCGATGTGCCGACTGCGCGACGGAAAGCTAAGTTTTCGCTGCAGCCAAAAGCTTCTCTACGAACGGCTTTTCTGCAAGTCGTGCATAGAGCGGTACGAAAAGCACCGTAGAGCTGCGTCACCACCACTTGTGCAATGAGAAGTTCTGCTTTTTGCAAAGTGCCTTTTGACTCGAGAGCAGAAGAGGAGGAAAAGAAAATAATGAACTTGTGACCACTGAGAACTCGGCATATTGTTCTCGAAGGAATTCAATTGTGTTTCGTTGCGTATCTTGCCGCGTACTTGGTCTCCGTGGCGTCGAATTAAATAACCCGGGAGTTAATTGTATTCATCTCTTTGTAAGGGTAAAGGGACATAAATAAAACGGACACTTTGTTGTGACGTTAGTACCTACAGTTTTTGGCGCGTTAGCTGAGGATTCGCGTATTAAAAATATTTATAGAAAGTAACAAGAACTGTTCGATTGAATTTTATTTGAAACAAATTCAAATACATTTTTTCGAACGATTTAATAACCTACGCTATTTATCGTAATCAATCGCTCGAGAGTGAATGTCAGCTCGAAAAAAAAATAAATGACAGATACAAGCACGTATTTTAATTACTGATAACTTCAGCAGGATTTAATTCAGTGAAAATTTCAGTTTGATACAGATAACGAGTTTCCCACGGCCCTCGTATGCAATTTCAATTATTGGAAATAACGAGGCCGCGCAATGTAATACACGTTGATGCGAAATGAAATCCACATCCCTGAACCACGATGGAAAACCGGAGGGCAAGTTGGATTAGCGCTTTGATTAAATGTCTAAAATTGCTCCGAAAAACCTTGACGTGCCAATGCAACTGTATAATTGATAAACAGATATACGCCCCGACGTGGTGTCCGATATGCGAGAATCAGGTTAGTCAGAATTACAAGGACATCAAGGAACTGTTGGATCACATTCGAACATGTCATTCGCCGGTTGCGGACGATCGAATAGCGAGCGTCAAGCAGGTGCAAAAATAAAAAATTTCCTTTAAATTTTCCTAACATCGTCGAGTAAGTCTACCGCGGTTAATATTTTTCGAGCACAAAATATACCACGCCTTAAAAAAAGGCACCGAGCCTACCGCAGGATTTGCTTTCACGCAAAAAGCTGTGCAAAGCGACAGGGCTATAGAATTCAAATGGTGGCAGAAGGAGGGGGCTAAGAAGACGAAAAAAAGCCGAGTTCTCTCGTTTAAATGAAGCAAACCGAGTTTTAAACGCGGAACGGAACCGGCCGGAGATGCGAAAGCCAGAAGCACAGGGAGGCTGTCAGCGGACAAAACATCGCTTCAAAGGGGGTATGGACACTCGGTGAGGGTGCATACGCGGAACCGCGTCCGTCTCACTCGTCCAACGTACCGGGAAAAAAGATATGGATTTTAAAAAAGGAAAAGAAAAAAATAGTTCCCTGAACTGCAGTTCGTGAATGTTGCCCGGTCCTCCAGTTGGGGGAAAAAATTCATTTCTCTTTTCACGCTCTACCGTGTCTATTTATCTCCCGTTCTCCACTACTCTCGTGTTCCCATATGGGCGTCGGTTACCTTCAATGGAGCTTTTCAAACCGCGGTATCTCGGACGAGTGCAAAACTTACGGAAATGAGTCGCCATTCATTTTTAAAGGAAAGAATGTCACTCTTCGAAATGAGCCGTGGCTGATCCCCGTACGGCTTTGTACTTGCCAAATTATGAATGGTTTCAAAGTCTTTAGACGAGGGAGTTTTTATATATAATTTTTCCGACGAAGGAGGGCTTTTTTTATAGCGATTTCTTGCGTGAGATCCTTTTCTGGATCTGGCAGTTAGTTTTCCGCCGCAAAGTTCCTTCGAGGCGGCAGCGGAGTTAGAGTCAGATCCGAAAGGAAACTTGGTTGAGCCAAGTTAATCCGGCAAAAAGAATGGATGTCTCGCGTGTTCATCAGTGACTCTCGCTCGAATTCTTTTTTTTTTCAACGTACAGCCATCGTCGGCTACACTTTTCCACCCTCTCAACGAATAATCGCCTTACGGGAAACTTAATCCACTCGAGGGTTTCTGACTGCGGAGACTCCGGTAACTCGAGTACGAACACTCATGTATTATTGAAAGTAGGGAAGACCTCTCGCGACGAAGCCGACTCTGTACGATGAATTTCGGTTCCTGACTCTCGAGAACGCGTCAGAATATATTAAGCTGCTGGCTAAGAGGCGATGAATTGCCGTGAATTTTCTTCGGAATTAATGCAACGAAAATTTTCTCCATAACTTTTTTATCTTCAATTTACCAATCAACTCGGTCGTCATATTGAGGTTTTATCTGTTTATTTTTTGAAATCTGTCTTTACGTCTTTAAAAATTTGATTTCATTAAACAAAAGAGAAGATAGTACGTTTGTATTCAGTGTCATTCTCGGTATAGGCTGACCGATCGAGAAAAAAAATAATTAATATTCGTCAAATTTCTATATTTAATAATAATACGAGCAAACTTTGGCTGCGACGAAAAGGAATTATTAGTTAAATCCTGTATGTGATTTGGTAAACGATTGTGAAATTTAACTCATCGGCTTTTACCTTGTAGAAACCGCGTTTTCGTGGTTTGAGGAAAACCGCGAAGAGATGGAATCTTTTCAAAAAGTCATCCGGGTCAACGAGAAAAATTCAAGACAACGTTTCCGAAAGCCAAAGGGGCACTCGTGGTGAGAAGATCTTGTGTCCGGCCTGCAACGCTGAATCCGCACCGTTGCTCTTCGAGAAGCGTGCACGAAAATTCATCAGCAATTGTCATCTCGGTGCGATGTGCCTCTTAGGGTTTGTTTCACCACTTGTCAAGCTGCAAGCATTACTCGAGCACACATTTCCATATTCAATTTTATGGTTGCGCGAACATTGTTAAGAAAAAACAACCGTACTCCGAAAATTGATACAAGAGAGCGGGGTGAATCAGTACAAAGAGTCAGGCTGCCTCGATGAGGCAAAATGGGCCGTCCTAAAATTGTTGGGAAATTAGATTTTCAAAAAAGCAATTTCTTAATAATTTTATGACGTCCCATTTTGCCCATCGATGCATCCCGATTGTCTCTTCTGTTCCACAGATCCGTTTTATCCCGCTCTTCCCTACCACAGTGTCGGAGTGATGTTAGAAGTCGAAAAGCAAAAATGTTGTCTTATCATCACGGTGCCCAAAAATGTGTTAATTGAGGAGCTATAAAGGCTCGACGAGTGACCCAAAGTTCCAAAGTACTTTTTCCCACGAGGCATAGTAACGGGTGCTCGTCACATAGCGGCGTATAGTTGCACGGGAACGGACACTCGCGCGTCAGGAGCACGTGAGTGAGCGTACCCTCGGTATCTCCGTTTTCAAGATACAAATCGTGGTGGACGTACGTGCTCGAGGTGATAGCCTGCCATTGGATCGGGCCGTGGACAAACGTTTGCTAAATTACGTGTGTTTGTGGTGGGGTTAACCTCGCCACTTTCAGATGTTGGCCACTGTGCTTCGTACCGTTAATGATAAGCCGCGATAAGAGAGTACGTATGGTATGTCCAGTGTGCGGATACGATTACGGCACGTACGACGTGAGAAACGCGAAGGACTCGGCGATTATCGTTCATTCTGCCGAAACGTTGCTGGGAACAACTGAAATTTCATCGAAAAAATCGAGGATGTGCTGTTGTAGCGAGAAAGCTATTCCAGTGAATACTTGCGACCAATCGACGAATGTCGAAAAACCTATTGAGAAGAAATTTGATGACGTTCTCATTGCGCAAGTGAAAAATGAAAAGGTTTACTTTAGAATGTTCCTTTATTAATATTCTTAAGGTGAACAGCTCGGATACTGTTTCTGGTGAAAAAAATATATATCCAATCGTGTTGATTTAATGAGAATACTGCAACAGTCTTTAGTTGTTAGCGGAGGATCTCTGGCGCTTGTGTGAACAGAATTCGGGCTGTTTAGAGTGGCAGCTTTTCGGAACTTAGGAGTTGTTGTTTCGTAATTCTTTGTTGTCTACCTCGTCTCTATCATTTTGTATTCATTATTCATCAAACATTTTTTTTTATATGGTTGATTTTGCGATTTGGCTGTACGCATTTTTTTTTTTACGAAAATACCTCTAAATCGATTTCTAGGTTAATTTATTGCTATATTCGATATAAAGTATAACATCTGAAGAGTGTTAAACTCATTTCCATTTCGAGTCATTTCTTCGTACGACGTAAAACGTCCCGTATGTCAGACGCGCTCATTTTTATCTTGATCGACTTGTTTGTTCACTCTCATTGAAGGGTCGATCTGGACAAGATATATTCCGATTTTTTAAATTTATTCCATGTATTATTACGTAGATTATTTTGTTGAAAATCACGTGACATTGACAAGTTCGATTTATATGCATACCGCTGTTTGTATGAATACGATACTTTTTCCAGGTAGGACTTAACCACCGAGAGAACCGATTCGATGGGGCAGTACAATGCACGAAGAACGAGGCAAGCGTGAAGGAAGCGAAAACATTTCCAACCGAACTATTCGATTATGCAATGGAGCGAGTAAATCGAAAAATCCAACCGATGGACATGGAACCATGCGAATTTTGTTTGGCCGAGGTGAATTCGGATACCGGGAGCTTGTCGCAACGGCTTCAAAAAATATCAGCTCGCCATCGGCCGTTATCAAAATGTTATGACGACCGGAGATATTCAGCGACTCGTCGACGATTCCCTGTCGATGAGAATTCAGTTTCAATGGTCCGTCAGCACGCTCGCTGCAGCCACGAAAATCTTAATGACCGTTATGAAACGAAAGAAAATACGAAAGGGACTCACGGCGAAATAATTTGTCGGCATCGCGATGAACGATCGTGCGTGCGCTGCGACGACCGGACGAACGAACATTCTGTGCAGATCGCCAACGATGAGAACTGTTATAAAGAAGGCAATCATCGGCAAGATTGGGGATAAAAAAATATGAACGATATATCGAAAAATCTGAATTTTAATAAGTTTGAATCTGAGTCAAATTCTATTTTCTCTATTATCAGGCCGAGATAAAATCGACTATTCGGACAGTAAATTAATTGGAAAATTGGCTGATAGTCAATAAAACCTTTGAGGTGTTAATTGAATTAAAAAAAGTTGGCAATAAAAAATTTAACATTTTTCAAGCATAATTACGCCCAATGTTTAACGCGACCGGTGGCTTTAAAAAAAAATTATTTCCCACCCGTACAAACCTCGGCGGTCACCGAACGCCGAAAGTCTCGCGAAAAGAATGTCATCGGCGCAAATCCGAGACCGCGAGCAACGGAAAACGATAAATCAGGTGAAACCGCATGGGCCGTTGCTGCAATTAAAGTTCGTGCAGGTTCCCGGTGGCCCCGACGACCGGTAACCAATGCCAATAACAACGTTCTTCCGATTCTTTTCCTTAAGTTGGAAGACGTTGTACCGATATAGTATATTGCCAAGACGTCGGGCGCGGATATAGCTTATGGCTTAGATAAAAGATGCCAGATAGATGGTAACATTCTGACATACAGAAAGAGGATACTATTTCCAGCTGTCGAAGTTTTCCGACCGGCGTGAATCCCCTTGTACAGGGAACGCAGAAGAAGGAGCTTTCATTCCCGTCGTTTTCGTCGTTGCTATCGTCGACGGTTACGGGACACGTAACAGGCATAAAATGATGAAAGCAATCTCGGCGCGCTGATCTCGCGATGTCCTGGCAGGAAAGGAACACCCGCTCTCGAGAATTTCTTCGCGTTTATACCTTGTACTTTTTCATTTTTTATTTGTTTGTTTGATATCGTTTTTTTTATCTTCTCTTTCGCAACTAAAATCTACGGTCGGATAACTTCTGCGATTCTTTATAAATCCCGACAGATCCACGAAAGCGATTGGGTGCACTGCGATATACACAGAAGAGGAATCGAGTGAGGAACGAGAAACATAACGGTTGGCTTGGGGCGAGTGAAAACGAAATTGGAGAAAAAATAATGAGCGGAACAATATCGGTAAAAAATATTGAGGGATAACGCTGTGAGTACGGATTATAATAGAAATTGGGCTGATTGAATTGGGTCTACGGGTTAGGTTACCGAAAATAGCCGTGGCAAGTAATTGTCACTAACTCCCCTCGCTTTGGCATTTATCGGGAAACTGCAGAATATTGCTTACCACAGTCGCTATTATATGAAATACTACACTTGTTTATCGTCGATTAACGATTTTGAAGTAGTTATTCAGGCAAAGGAACGACCTCGCTTGAAAAATTTTTCGCGTTTATATCTTGTATTTCTTATATTTGTTTTTTTCTATTTGTTTTTTTCTATTTGTTTGTTTTCTGCTTTTTATCTTTTCCTTCACATCTACAGTCGGATATCTTCCGTGATACTTTATGACTCCCGGTAGATGTACAATAGTGATAGAACGCACTGCGATACATAGTAAAGAATGGGAAACATATCGGTTAGTTCCGAGAAATGAGGGTGAAAGCGAAAATGGAGAAAAAAAAATGGGCAGTCACAATACAGTAAAAAAAGCTGACCAATAGCTTTATAAGAACGGAATGTAGTAGAAACTGGGCTGATTAATTTCGATGGACTGATAAGCTGCCGAAAATAGCCGTGACACAGTTATTGTCGTCAACCCCTCTCGGTCGGGCAATTTATCTTTGAGATCTACAATGTCTACAATTTGCCTCAATAGCATCCATACGGAAAGAAGCATGTTTTAAAAATAAAGTCTATTCTAGTTGTTCGTTCTTAATTAAGTAATTGTTTAATTTTATTAAGTGGCAAGCTGAGACCTCTGTGTCTACCCGACGATTCCGTGAAACATCTCAGACAAAAGTCACCAACTTGACTTCACAAAAAATGCGTTAAAAAATTCGTGTGGATTTATTGGTGTAAGCTGAGTTATTATTCCGTGAATTCATCGTGCAAAATTATTTTCTCCATAAGGTAGAAACTCTACTTTCGACTCTGCAGCTCAGATCGCTTTAACACACACTCATCTCCGCTTATGGAAAGGTTCTGTCAATACGTTTTGTCAATACGGTTCCATCGTTTGCGTCTTAAATAGTTATTCGTCGAGGCGAATTAACATTACAAACAATGCGCATTTATTTGTGTCCATAAATTATTGCTCTTCGACTCCGTTATAAAAACCCGATAGCCGTCGATCGCCGCAATGTGCCATTGTGCAGACGGCACAACAAATAGCGTGCAATTATAGCATTGTTAAAACTTTCACAATCGATACGCTCGATTTGGCCTCTCCTCTGTGGCACGGATGAAGAATGAGCGCAGAACGCGAACTTTCCGTGAACGGAGGACTCGTCCAGCTTGGATGCACCTCGTCCCGATGCATCGATAGAAGTATTCGAGCTGAGTTCTGAACCATGAGGATTCCAGTAAATAATCAACAGCTGTCGCGCATCTTCTCTCCAACATCACCCGACAATGTAAGAACAGTGTTCTCTCTTGTCCAAGTTTCATTCGACACTGCAGTGATGCACCGCAGTTGTATAACCGCGAAGCAGAGATTGTAAGAGTGGCGCACCACACCGACTGAGCTTTCCCAAACATCGGTCGAAATGCAACGTTTCCGCTCGGAATTATCGCTATTCCGTGTAAACGAAGAATCCTGATTCTCCGACGATTTCATGCATATAAGCTCTGTTTATTCGATGATTAACGATCTTGTGTTAGAATATATTTTTTTCCTTTATTTCGTTCTCTGTTACTGCTACAATCGTTAAACAGTTTCACAAATGTTGTGAGATCCGAAAGAGAGAATAGCCACGAAATACGGAAAGACATACTAATAAAAATGCCAAAGAAAACTGTGAATTTCTGCACTCAACTGCAACGAAGAACGTTCCTCACCTCGATGATAATAACAATAATGCTAATAGGAGAGGTCTCGATGCAGCGGGGTTTTTGACGCCTGAATTGCCGGTCGATATTGTCGGACCTGTTGTTGCGGTTTATTAATTTTCATACTGTGAACGACGAGGAAAATTTTACGATCATAGTTTTATCGAGCAACGGTATATAAACAAGCCGCCGAAGAATCAGCGCGTAAAGCGACTATCGGATTTACGCCGGCCAGCGTTTCCGAACGTTTTTGACACCGTTTGCGAAAATTGTTTTCTTTACTCCTTATCAATTCATTTGTAAAATATCGTCACTCTCACTGTTCATCAGTAGAATCAGAGAAGGGCACAAATTTTTAACGCGTTTAAACTAGAGATGGATGGTGACTTCGTGATCGGTCCAATTTGTTTTAAAAAGACTATATTTTCGACAAAATCGAAAAAACTGATTGATTATAAAATCAACAAGGTAGAAAAATTCACTCAAAATCGATTTCGGCTGCTAAAAAGTTAACATTGGTAACGGAAAAAAATTGCATTCCTGGCAGAGCAGACATTTTCTGGAATAAAAAGCGAGGTTAATTGACGGTCGTATTACTTAAATTGAAGCTTATTAAAAATTACTTTTACGGCATAACTCTAATTTAAATTTCGAACGGAATTAATGCTTCACCAAACAAATGCAATGTACAGATGAAAAAAGGATGGTGGGAAAAGTTCATAAAAATGTTTTCCTGTTGGCAAAAAATTCTTCAGAATAGGTAATAGCTTTTTGGACCTTGAAAGAAGAAAAGATCGGCGCGGCTGCCGATTGAACTGGACCGCGAAGTAAACACCTGCACCGAGACTATACTGAACTAGGTGAGGTCAATGGAAACACCGTGGAACTCCAAAATTGGTCTCAGGACGGTATGAAAGGATTATTAATGGTTCGGGGATTAATTAGGACATGAATCTTCCCGGTCGAGTTAGCCGTACACGCGGGAGCTACCATTCGGTACGGAGTACGATGCATCTTCCTTGTTTTCCCGGGGTTCTCAAAAAAGATAGGGGCAAGTCGGTGCAGTAATGCGACTCTATATCAACCGCTTTTCTTTCCTCATGCAATTTCTCTTAATGAACCATTTTAATTCTGGATCGAGTATTCTCGTGATGCCGGAGTCATCTCCGGGGATTTATCCTTTCTCCAAATACCCCGAGTTCGAAGTCCTCTTGAAGCTCCCCTGAATACTAAATACCGCAGTCGTTGTGAACTCAACGACCGCGGCAATTGACCTATTTTCAAAGCACACGGTTTGCAATGCGGACTGCCTGAAGCTTCAAACAAAAGATAAAATCATGGGCTATACGATTTTACGAACAAGCTCACTCGCTTAAAGTAATTCAATACTACTAGGTCGATAGGAAACATTCTGATCAGAATCTCTCCATCAAGGTTGATCGTGCGAATTAAAACCAATAACAGATCCTTTGGGGTGACTATCTTGTAGGACAACGTTCTTGTCTTCTGTCGAACAGATCAGCCACGCCATAGAGATGCTGATGACAGTGTTTGCCGTCGACACCGCACGTTGAATTAATAGGAGAGATAACTATAACGGCTTTACGCTGTAGAAAAAGATATATTTATTTACATAGATTGATTAGGAAAATATTTTATTGTTAATTGCTATCCGAGGAAAAAAAAAAAAAAAATGTCCACTGAAACGAACTGACTTTGGCGAATATTCTCGGGTTGCCAAGTGCAAATTTCCCGGGTGCGATATTCCCCGAGGTGACCCTTGTTACACGCGGGGAAGGGCGTTGGTTCAGAAATTATAAGTTGCCATAATCGTTAGCTACTCTTGAAATTTGTAGATATGGATTGGTTCGTCGGTTTGTCAACAATTATCGATCCCATGCAGCCCAGCCGTATTTCAACATCTCGGGGACAGTTGCGTTGCAATTATTAATCGAACGAAGCGCACGAGTGCAGAGATTAATGAAACCGCATTTCCCACGTACACCCGCACTGCCACACACCTCATTCGAATAGCCCTGGTGGCCTTATCATTCTCGTACGTATTCTAAATTGAAGCCCCTACTCAGCGATATACGTATACCTATCCGCGAGCACACGATTACTGGCTGCAACGGTTCGGTGAAACTGATAAAACTAGTTTGCCATTTTCCCACGATTGTCGAGTAATTAAAGGACAAATTTTACTCCGACAGCCGATGCAGTTTACTCGTCATCGTTCGTTAATTGCAGTCGAAATCTGACGGAGGATAAATTGATTTGTCGGTGCAACATTCACCGACGCAATAGTCACGGGAAGGGATTATGTTCACTGCCCGACAGTGGTCGGCACTTCAGCGCTCGGGCCCGCTCGCGTCAACAGAGATTTCGTCTCTCACGACCGAGGGGGGCAGCGAGCTATACCATTTTTTCGAAAAGAATTTAGTGCAGCGCGGTCGTCCGTCGAGTGACGATCGCCCGGCTCGCGTGAGACGCGAGGACCCTGAGTCCTCACACACACACATACACACGCGCACTCAAAGCGCTCACTAGACTGACACACGAGGACCCTGAGCTCTCGCACGATAAGCGCTCACCTGGTGCCAATACAAGCGCTCACTAGAGCCGATACGCACGAGAACTCTGAGTTCTCGCATACATAAGCGCTCACCTGGAGCCGATACAAGCGCTCACTGGAGCCGATACGGACGATCGAGGAAAATACGCTCGGGCTCACGCCCATGACAAGCGGTGGAACGCAAGGACAAGCAGGTCCCTAATTCTCCACCCTTGGCCCTATACCCATCACCTCGGTGAAGGGATCATCAAAATACGAAACGTGAAGACTCAGGGGCCTCACAATCGTACACGCAACAAATGTACACAACTACAACGTGGGTTTTTATGCCGACAAGGCTTTTCCCACACGAGCCAATAAACGAAACGTACTTATTGGCTCAAACGCGAGTGTTTTCTTAATTCATTTACACCCTACCAAAATCCACATCATTTTCATTCTCAATCATTCCTTGTCTCAAAAAATTAAAACTAAAACTACGAGGCAACTTCGCATTGAAGGAACCTCGACGATACAGATTAATTCCATTCGGAACATAGAAACGATTAATTTAGGTCAGTCGATACATTTTTCGGCTTGGGACTAGAAACGCTGATTATTGAAATTTCGCTAGAAGTGGAAAAAGTTGAAAAAAAATTACTCAGATATACCTTTGTCCATTAGGTTTGTGCGTTGGAAACACAATTTGCTGCATAGGTGGTAATCATTAAAATGTATAAAGTTCATTGCAATTGATTCATACTTTATTATGTTTCCATATTGTTGAACCATGACCAATGTGATTCGTCGGCTTAATCAAATAGAAGTAGGAAAAAAAATTCGCCACCGAATAAGACGACGGTTTCAAGGGGACGGTAAACGGAACGTTGATTACCACCTTTTGCGTATTCCATCGAGACGCAGGAGTTAGACCCGACGAATCCTAGCATGAGGACGAAAGGGTCGAGATGCAGAATAAGCCTGGTGGAAGCAAAAGGGGTTGAACGAAGGTTAACCATCTACCATCTCCACGGTACCTCCTTGACTTGTAATTAAACCGGGGTTGACTCATTACCGACGGTTAGATTAAGTTACCGGAAAAGCAGGACGGAAGCAATGTACTCCCTTCGCTTCGCTCGCTCAAGAGAACATCCTTCCTGTCTGCCTTGTGAGACTTCATAATATACGAAGCCGTATCCCAAAGGTATTGGATACAGGTATAGCTACAACGACGACATATATCCGGACACTTTATTAAAGCGCGTGCATGTCGTACCCGGTGCATAATTGCATTAGTCAGATACATCAACGACTCGTATTCTGGCTCTCTGTGCTGGGAATTGATCAACGTGTGAATGTTCTATCGTGCTATACGAGTGTCAATCCTTGGTTAGGGCTCGCATCAGCTCCCAGAATTACTCGACTTGAAAGCCACTCGAACGCTATTCTCGGGTTGCATTCTTCGCTGAATTAATTGCGCGTCTGGAATTGTACATCGTAGAGGGTCTAATTAATACCTTTTAAGGATAGCGATGTTCTCATGGGGGAGGAAGAACTGAGTAATATTCCTGTACATTAAGTGTAAGAGCAATTGCAGTTGGAATCTCGAGGAAACTCCAGATTTAGATTAACTTTCAGCCGACCATGTCGAACCCGGTACCTTTGAGTTCCGCCCTAATGAGCATAAATTGATATTATAAAAAAAACTAAAGCTGTGCTGCATTTTTGTTCGTGCGGTAAATTTGTTCATTATTTATGTATCTGAATGGTCACATATTTTTTTTCGCGTTGGATGAAGAGCTTGCTACTTCCAGTTAACAAGGTACACTCTTCCGTCTATCGAAGCTCTCTCGACGGTAGTAAAAGCAGTGATCCAAATCTCTCTTTCAGTCAATACGCGCCCTGTCGGCAGCGAAAATGTAATCCGAATTTCTCTGGCGACGATCTGTCGGACAAAAGACGAGTTCAGCAAAATCAATGTCGAGTAAAATCACAAAGTACCGGGTTTCTCGTTTTATTTTATGCTTCCGACATGTGCGTCAGAACTCCAAGTATTCACCGGTGCTTCGAAAATGGGTCACGGATATGGTTAAATTTTAGGACCGAACGATGTTTGGCACGAAAACCGTCTCGGTCTGATTGGAGTGTCACTGTGGGCTCGTAAACTCAAATCCGTGGAAACGGCAAGGCGAATGGAGCGCCTTGTAAAAATATGTATCGTTTGGGCAAATGAACCCAGTAGGCCGTATCGCGCCAAACTCTGATCGCAATTCCTTTAATAGACTCTTTTGCACGAATCGGTTTTTATCTCGTTAACGAATGGGACCGTCGGAATAAAGCCGCATGGGTAAGCTCTGCAGGAGGGCGACGCTAATTAACCAACTGGAAGTTGGAAATTCGCGGTCTCCGTTCAATTTTTTCAGAGGACACTGCAACTTAAACGTCTCGGCAACTCAACTTAGGATTAACAGAATCATTGGCTTTTTATTTCAGGTTGACTGTAAGATTTTAGCGGCCTAGAAAAACTGGCATTAGAGCATTTAGCATTTTCGACCGAGCGCAACGATGTTTTGCACATCCTAAAAAAGTCCAATCGAGTGGAGATGTCGTAACTGAAAAAAAGGATATAAAAAAAATACTCGTCGATTTGTGCGAAAAAGAAAAATTTACTCGTCACAGAGGGAATAAAATGAAAGACGTGAAAGCCAACGTATGGATGAATTTTCCAAATCGCCTGTGAATTCACGTCGCTTTGAACTCGTTCCTCGTAACGAAGAGCTTCTGGCGGATGGCGCCGCGGATCGCGACTGTTTCAATGTAACTTCGCGATTGACAACATAAAACCATGATTTTCCTTTTGAAATTCCGACAGTGAGAGACAAAGGAATGTTGAGTTGTTTAGCCGGTTCAATTCAATATCGGGAATTACGTAGGCGCGCAGAAGACGGAGGTAGGAGAATTACCGGAGGGCACGGAAAATGGATTAATTAAACTTCCGATCCATAAATGACGGACACTCGTTACGATGCCCCTTAACGACGTACGGTATACGCGAGAACGGTAAAATCGTTCCGCCGAAGGGAGGAAATGTTATACGCGAGTACGAGGGGAATCGAGTTAATGGTCGAACCGGACAAGGGTCCGGCTATGAAAAACGAAAAGGAAAATAATGTTTGCAGGTCACGGGTTCAAGTTGATCTTTCCCGAAGTTTCGATTCTGCCGAATAGGACATTTAGGTTTACGGTGTATGGCTTATTACATCGCCCTTCATTGCGAAGCTTTCGGGCGCGCGGGTTGAGAATTTCGGTACGTCACGGTAGACACGACCGAAATGTGGGTCAGGAGGGTGCGTCGCTTTCACCCCCGGCGTCAATATCGGATCAATGGGGAAGTTTAATAATATCGGGTCCGAGAGTGTACAGACCGTATGTCTTATACATCTCTGCACTTTCGTTAATCAAACAATTTTATGAAGGCGTCCAATCGTATAGCTCGTTTCTCGACGTGTCTCGTCGTCGTTTCGGCGCACCTTTTCAGCACCGTTGAATTTCCGAAGCAACCACGGACAAAATCTTTCCGCTCGCTTCCTCGTAAAAGCTCGAAAGCGACACGCCGCGTAATGAAATACAAGTTCGGGAACCACAGTCAAATATCGACAGAAATGAAATTATTCCCGAACTATGGTGAGAAGAAAAAAGTCTGCATGATCGATGAGAACAATATCGATGCACCTACATATATTTATAGACATGCGTATCTATATATTAACGGATGAATCGTGGCAAGTATTGGAAATGGATTAACGAGTGAACAGGTATCCGGGCAACGAGCGTGCGAGCGGGAGACATAACGCAGTGAGCGAGGCGGGAAAATTAATGAAAGCTCGCAGTCGAGTTGAACCAATCGAGCGTAACAGGCCGGCCACCCTGGGAAAATACGAACGGAGAACGATGGGCGAGCGTGGGAGCGGGAGAATAAAAGGAAGAGTTGAGGACGAGGATCGAGAGTGGGGTGGGGGGAGAAGAGGGAGAGGATGGGATCGATGGGTACGGTGGTCTCGTTCGATAACTCGATAATCGCCTCGCAAGCAATCCGCTTCGAGCTTCCAGCGCCGTTCTTGCACTCGTGAGCTCTCTCGGCCATTCTCTATTTATCACCGGTACGGCAAGGCGCGCAGGAGTGTGCATGAGTGCAAAAGAGGAATGTCCATGTCCTCCACCGCCGACGCAATGCTGGGGCAAAGGTGCTGAATCGCTGGTCTAGGGGTAGGTTCGTCGTTGCAATGTGAAGAGAAAAAAATGCGGAGACTTGACGATATAATGGAGAGTACAAGAGCGTGCGAGGTCATCTACCTGCACTTTTGCATCGTATTTGCAAGGACGAAGAAAAGCACTTTGAATCGGCTGGCCGAACGGTGCTGAGCGTAACAGCTGTGACGATGTATGCTCCCGAGTCTCGAAGCGATTCCGTGTCGAAGGGTCGTACAGTGAATGGCTCTCTAACGGAAAGCTACAAGCCAACATTGCATTCCGTGGAAGAAAGTTGTACAGTAAAAAAAGCGAGGATTGGTTGGTCCGGCTGAATTCGTGGTGTAATTACAGAAAGACGATTAATTGTTTATGCCAAAAAAAATTGTGTTCGTTGTTCCAAGAAATTACGCAGTTGCAAACTATATTCGCCTATTTTTAAGATCACGACGACCGATTTGTTCCGGCGCGGAGATTTCCTGTGGGGGCTGAGGGGTTTATCCGTCAAATGTTTCCGACAGCTTTACCGATCCGATGGGACGAGTGATAAAAGTCGGTCTCACTGCACCGAGTTCCTGATTCGTACGTATATTTCTGAGAGAGCTGCGGGCAGCTGCGACTTTGATCATCGAGGCGTTATGTCTATTGATCCTCGAAAATCACCTTTGAAGACTCCCGACGGCGATAGAAAAAGAGGAAAAGCAAGCATCCGAGTTCGTCATTGAGAAAATTCCGGAGCTCGATCTAATTGTTCTTTGATGTGGCAATTTAACCAGACAATTTACGACGACGAGAATGACTTTCTCGGGAAAATCTTTTGTAGAGTGTCGAGTTAGAATGGGGCAACCTAAGTACAATGTTGAAGATAACACCTTTTCATGCTCTTGCATTTACCACGGAATTCTTACAATTTCGCGAAGTCATCGATTACGCTGGCGGCACAAAGGCACGATGGATACATCTGCCCTTTAGTGACATTTATGCGGGGTTTATCGGGTCCACATGTATTCCAAACTGATGTAGAAATTTATTCGTTATGAAAAATAAATTGATTTTTTATGATTTTGTCCCTTCTCGATTTTTCTCGATCCTGGCTCGTCTTTGTCCCAGAATTTTCATTTAACTCTCAAGTATATAAATATATCCACCGAACAATGTTTTTCTTAATACTCGGATTATTACCAAAAAAAAATAACGATAATTAAGTAAGAATACATTTAAGGTGGATTTTCAGGTTTTTCACCTACGTTGTTTTTTATGTTCAATCTTACTACAAAAGAATAAACAATTTGTTCATTATTTTGCAGATATATGCAGTATAATTGTAGCGAGTTTTTCATCTTTGCTCGGCGCTAAGAATAATTCTTCCACGGCAAAAAAAATGTATATATGTATATACATCCAAATAAAAAAATGTAATGTTCGCTCATTTCTGCTCCGTGTCGGGAATTCCGTGTGGGAGTGCCTCGTGTCATCCTCGGCGCGTTGTTTGCCTTTGAAAATGATAATTTCCGACGTGCTCGTCGCGTATCGAGCTACGGATTATTGGGGGTTCGCGCGGTGTGAAAGTGGCATGCCGATGCCAACGTGGCAAATTTCAAAACGAAACGGCGAGTCACGTGCGCCCACGTTGCACAATCAGGTGCCTAGGTGTAGTAGAGTTTATACCCTTGTATACGAGGTATCCAGATCTTATTACGATTTCTCTGTAAATGCGAACCGTGCAATAGACGTTGGCCTTCCGATCTTCCAGTGGATATATCCGCAGGTACCAATTTTACGCTTCGAAGTAAACGATTTTATTTCCATGAGCGGGAGATCTTGGTAAACGTGACTAATGGTATCGCTCTGCCCTCCTCGAATGCGCAACGTCGACTCTCCGATGCCTACCAGTGCACACTGCCATGATACATATATACCGCTTCATTGCATCTACTCACGCGCGTACTCTCGCGTAAACCCTCAGCTTGGCCGATCGTAACTTCGCGAAGGGGGTTGGGTCGTGCTATATAAATCCGGTTGCTCGGTGTTTACGCAGGGACGAGGAAAGCCGAGGCGGAGCGTTATTACTTACGTGTATACTGACAAAAAAAAATCACTTCATTCAACTAAATGGATTTTGTTGATTATGAATTCCGTTAAATTACCAAATATTCGTTCGCTTACAAAAATTTTTAGTTCAATCAATAACGTAAACAATGTTGACAAAAAATGTTGAAAATAAAAGTAATTTTATCTTTTTCCAGTTTTCCGATTTCATTTTTCTGCTGGTTAGGTCTCTCGAAGTCTTCATCACAACGTCATGGAGTTGTGAAATTTCGTGAATCTGAGTATAATCTTCAGGTGACATGTTAGTACTTTCCGGAGAATAAATTAGTAACGGTGGTTAAAATGCGTACATACCGGACAGACGGAGCATGGTGAAGCTGATTATGTTACCGAAGTAACGGTTGCAATCGTAAAAGTTACATACCTGAAACAAAAAAAAACGAACTTACGTTAATTTCACCGATCATTTTATATGTTAATTAACGTTTGTCGTTATTATTGGTAATTTTTTATTAGATCCGAACGGGGTAAAGACGCGATTCCAATATAATGAAAGGTGAATGTCCATCTTGTTTAATCGAGGGTATAATCTACATTTTTTATTATAAGAATTAATTTACTGGCCGTACAATCCCACGTCTCCTCCAAGAATGACATTGTCTCTTACATCCTCCGACGATCTCGTATCGAAGATAAGAAGAGGAAACGAAGTAAGGAACGGGTTGGATGGCGGATCGATCCGCAAAAGATTCCTATGTAGGTCACGGCGTTGCACGTCGCTCGAGGGCGAAGGGTACGAGGGTACACTGCATGCATTTCGCTACAGTCTCGTTCAGGTACATGAAACGACAGCGTCGACGGGTCTTGGTTGTACAAAAAAAAATTCTGCGCCTTTAATGGAATTCGAGACCGCGGACCGTAACCGTGGACTATGCACAAAGCAGTTTGTTTAAAATGCGTCACGACCGCAGCCGCAAGCTGTGCCTTTTTAATTAGCCTACGTTAATAACAACGGTTCATAGTTGGGCCCCCCCTCGTTCCCACCTTGTCCCAACAAGCCATCGTCCTCGTCGTGACAATGTAAAAAACCGGACACTCGAGTTCTCATTCCATTTGCTCCCCCCTGGTCGCAGCTCGAAAAATCCTCATCGGAGCTTCGGTGCATTGCCATGCATTAATTAAAATAAATTCCATCGGTCCATCCGAGATCACCTCCCGTCATACGTCCATTCGCGTGCTACCCTCGTTTCCAAAAAAACATTTCGTGGTAGCCGGAGAAAGCGGCTGCCGACGCAGTGGTGAGTCGGGGTTCGAAATTTATGAGCAGTTCGCCTGTTCGTGACCACTGTGCGCTTAGCAGCTGTGCATGCCGCGACGACTGTGGTGCAGCACAAAGCGATATATATATGTATTTCAACGATCTTTCGGATTACTGTAATTTGGGATCGGACGAGCGAATTATCGTGAACGCAATCGGTGAAACTTTCCTGGTTCGAATTATACCCTCCGTTAAAGAGCATAGAACCGTCCAGAGTTAAAGTCGCTTTTCCGTCATACCGACTCGCTCGCCACTTTCGATCCGACGCTTCCGATCTGTATCGGTCGGTCAAGCGTTGCTTGGAGAAAAAGCTATCGATTCATAGATACGCGGATATGCAGTATTTTTCAGGAAGAGCGGGACAAAACGACATACCGGGACGTAATGGTACCGGGACAAACTCTTGTCCCATTTTGCCCCGCTCTCCCCTACTTACAGGAAAACTCGCGATAATCGACGAAACGGGTGATACAGGTAAATTCTATGGCATGAACGGAATGACGGATGGACACTTTGAACATGCGATTGGTGAGCGACTGAAAACGATCCGCGACCTTTCGGCATCGATCGGTGCCCTCGGGACTGTCTTCGGTTTGCGGAAGAGGCAAAACATGAAACTACGAGAGCGTTCGCAATGCATCCGCCGTAATTAGGGTGTACATACCGGTACGAGATAGCAATGGAAGGATATCCCGGAGCAGTGAGAAAAGAGTGAGGAGCACACGGTCAATCCGTTGACCCACAAAGCTAATCCTCACGCTTTCGCTCAACCGTCACCCTGTATTTACTCCTGGCAAACACGTCCGCCCTCAACCATGCTCTCCGGTGCTTTTGGAGCTCTTTCGAACCTGTACCCATTCCGTAGAAACATTAATATGAAATGGAACACCGTGCGGTCCGGTCGCTCCCGGTATGAACGCTTCTTTGGCGATATCAACTTGTACGAGGCAGAAAGTGGAATGTGAAATTTGAGTTTAGGGTGGTGAGCAATGGCACGGCGGTGTATGTAATCCTGGGAACGAGTTCAACTCGGTTCTACAGTGCGGTTCTAATATGCGCGAGGGCTAGAAAAGCCCTCCGCCGAATATTACGCCACGGAGGAAGGATGCTCGGTCTGTGTCCCGTGTGCGAAAAGGCAAGCCGCACAGTGATATGAGGAACGAGGCACTTTGATGTTTAGCATTTGGAACAGTACTTCTGAAACGCTCCCGGGGCCCGGCAATACCCGGTTGAGGAACCGTGAGAGCTTCGGGCAAAGAGAACGCTGAGAAATACCGAACTCACTCGCCATTCAGGCACCCCACCCCGATTATTACCTGATTTCATTAAAGTATGAAGTGAGCTCGCCCGAGCACTGACGAGGCGAGGCGAAATTTATTCAAGTCTTCCATTCACTCGCGGATCGGAATCTGCCAGCAAACTCGAATGGAAATGGCCTCGTGGCAATCCCGAGGCAATTGTGCTCGACTAGCCATGCGTTATCCAGGCCCCGCGGACACAAACATTTGTCCGAACGAGATTCATCATTTTGATTTTTCATTGTTATTTTAAATCAATTGATGTTTTCATCAAATCATTATAATTAGAAAACATAAATCACGGAGTCTTTGTTACTTCAATAGTACTCCAATAGTAAAAAAATGTATAAAAATTACAGAAGGATTATTACAAGTGTTACATTTTAATCAATGCGATTGAAATCGTCTAACAGGTAATATTTTACGATTACGATCAAATTTGACCATTGACACATGTAAACAATTGTGTAACTTGCAACCAATAACCGAACGGTGAGAAGAAAAAATGTGCAAAAGTGAAACGAGCATGATATCGATGTTAATTTTTCGATCAATGCGATTGGGATCGGATGGAAGCAGGCTTATGAGAAAACGAGATCAAGCTAAACGAGAGGCACGTTTCTGGTATGTACAGTATACAAGCACCGTATACCTTTGTTGGGTCCGGCTTAAAGTGCACGTCCAGTAATAAATTCACGTTCGAATAAACACGATGCGGAACAAGCGGAACGAGAGAGCCTCGATTGTACAGTTATACCAATAAACGATTTGTGCGGATTTGTGCTCGAACGTGACTCCAGTTACTTACTGTAATGATACAATTCCCCTGTTTCGAATACGAACGTGCACCCGGTTAAGTTATGCGAGAGGGGGTGAGATTCGGAGCACACGCGCGGTCGAAACTCTGTAGATTTACTGCAACGATTTGCTGACATATATTTACCATATAACTCCGCCACTTCTCGTTTCACATGCATTACCCCCAATGCACATGCGTCGGTTGCACATGGAAGGTTTTTATCGGCGTCACGCAGGTTGTGTTTTGCACAACGCAAAAAACCTCGTGATCATAAAAGGGTGAAAAATTCGATATCCATAAATAGTCCGTAGTACACTGAAAGAAGGATTCGCCAAATATTATCATAAATCTCGTTAAAACCGACGGAACTTGCAAGTGATATGGGAATTACAACGGGTTTCTAGCTAGCATTTCTATTAAACGTAACATATTTAGCTATAAAAAAATAGGCATTTTAGTATTGCAGACACTGCCTGAATATTAAATAATTTTTTTCACGATACAAGTTCTTTTTAGTAAAAAAAATATGGTAATCACTAAAAAAAAAGCCAAAAGATCGCGTCAAGTAACTCTTGTTTCCCTAAGTCAAAGGACAAAAATCCGCTTTTGAACTTGTCAAAATCGTCGCAGTTCAATATTCCTATTTTCCAACGTTTGAGGGCTATTCTTCGTCTCTCGCCCCGAGTACGTATGAGTTCGTGTCCGCGCATCCAGTCCATTTAGTAACGGGCTCGGATGAGCCGGGGAATAAGGTGCATTATCCTCGGGCACACACAGGCCACACTGCAGCTGTTTCGCCACGGGCACGAAGTTGTAACGAGGGCGTCGTCGTCGTCGTCGAACGGACGCGGAGGAGTTAGGCGTCCGTTGCGAACCGACTGTATGTTCGTTGTGGCCCGCGAATTCCACCACGAACTGGGAACGGGTCGCGGCCCCAACGCCGTCTCGATCCGCGTCGTCCACCATCGTTATTATTACTGTATCTGCGCCAACATCATTTCTTTGCTATACCAAGCGGAACTTGAAAAAAAAAAAAAAATCGTATCACAAATAAAAGGCAAGCAATCGCAGGTACAGAATTGCCGGTGTATCGGGTATCACTTTTCTATACGAGACCCGTAACAGGTGGGATCATTTTTTGCCCGGGCAATTCGACGCGACCGTTATAGTCGTAAAACACAAAAATTGTCGATCGCGGCGTTATCCCGACTGTCGGATAAAAACCTACCGGCGAGAACTGCGATTTCGAGTGCCGGAAACTTCTTATTCTACGAGCGCTCACGATATCGGCGTTATTAAGAGCCCGTTGACGTATGCGCCGGAGGATATCGTTGATGTTCGTAGATGAGACCTCACGACGAATGCACATGGCATGTGTGCGCCTTGTTTTCACGCCGGTAGATTCCAAGCGAGTTCCAGTCTCTCAGTCCCTGGGATTCAACCGAAGAAACCAGAATGAGGGAATAAACGTGCATGACCTCCGCCAGGCGAATGCGCTCTCACTTTATGGCCGATCGTTAATAGCATCGCGAGGGATTCACGCCAAGTTGAATAATAACATCGCAAGTATACGTAAGAGAACGGAAAAGAGGAAGAGATAGAGGCATTGGATATAAATGGAATACCTATTGCGAAGCGAACTTGCAGCGCGAGAACTCGCACTAAGCTTGCCACAAGTTGTCCGAAGTTTAGCTACCGCTCGTGGTGCTGATGGAAAGCGTCGATTATAGCTAAGCAACCCCTGAAGCAGTGCTCTCGGCTGCTACTCGATTAATCGAAAATCACGACATGATCAAGCCCTGTACCGGTACAGTCGACTACACCGGAAGCCTACAGTCTGCACCTAACTATAGCGAGCGTCTGACGAACTGGTTCACTTTAATTCTGATTTTCTCCCCCGAGGGCTTCGGTCTTCCAGAGATTCATTTTGGCAGAAAACAACCACCCGTCTTACCAGATTGCCAATCACTGTAGCGTCAGTTTCATGATGCATAAAATCACTCGGGGTGCCTCGTTGCTTCGTCGAGATCAACAGAATTCGACTGCGATGGATGATTTTACAGGGATGAAGGATTTCGAGTCGACGAGGAGGTGAAGGTTCAAATCTCTCGACTGACTTTATCCGTGATATGCGTTACACAAGTCCGCTTCGGTAGATTGACATCTCGATGTCGTTTCGTGGTGGGAAGACATTTCTCGGACGCGCCAGGGAAACTATACGACCAGGCTACGGCTGGAATGTCGCATGTAGTCTTGTTACCCGGCAATTGGATCTTCTCGACAAATGACATCGGGCCGGCGTATCTTTCGTCTCATCATACTCCGTTCAGGATTCTTAAGGTTCGTGAGAAATATCTCGCCGCTGAACGAAGAAGGGTCGATTCTATCGGCGAAGTTGGACAAACACAACGCCGGATGAGTCTTTTCCGCTACTGAGGAAGTTCGACGAGGGGGCTGTGCGCTTTCTCAGATGTTTCGATTTAACAGAGCGCAGGGGCAATCACACTGAAGTTTGCCCTCTTCGTTGCACCGATTGGTTTCTTGCCACGTCGAGCGAACCTCTCGATAATTAACGCCACTTCTCATCTGGCAGGTTAATAGCTGTACAAGCACGGCATTCGTCGGCGTATGGGTACCGCGTTGCCGCTGGGAATTCGAATCGGGTATCCCATACTAAATTTTATTATATGTATACGTGCATGCGAGTTCGATGTTCGACGCTGATGCTACCGGTACGCTCATTCCGTAATATAATTTCCGAGCACCCTTGCGATAGTTCATCGCCGAGGCAGACGTCGGTGTACTAATAAGGTATACTTCCGGCAAACTCTTATGCTCGTTGCTATTCCACTTGGTTATATCACCTCGCGATCTGTTAGGAATATAGAGATACGATAACCGAGGAATAGTCGGGATTACCGATTCTCAACTCGCTCATCATTATTTCTGGAAATATATCCATCGACGGCATGCAATTGAATTACTCCACGTTCTATAAACGAACTGATATAGCTCTAGGGTTAATGACGTTCATTAGGGAAAAAACCACACGTATGCTGAAAAAAAAATTGTTGGATTATCGAAAAGTCGCAGTGAGGTTCAAAACCCTGATTCGTAGGGTGAAAAATAAAGCATTGATTTGAAGATTTTTCGCTTGAAATGATTTAAGATGTATCGATTGTAACAAACACAATTATTGTACAAAATCACACCTTCGAACGTAACTCCCCACGTGTAGGTTAATTCAATAATTTATTTTGATAAGTGTATAGTTTTCGACCACTTCAACAATGCACATCGTCCTGGTCAACAAAAGATCTTCATTGAAAACAATTGTTGCGTTTCAGTATATTTAAGTTTGATATCGGCTAAATCATAATCCAAGAACGCAGGCAATGTGTGTGATGAAACGCCATGGTGATTGAATTAGTCGTACATCGACAACTGGAGCAGCAACTCGAAACTTTGTTCGCTGGATCTGTTTCTTCCTCCAAATATCATCCTCGGGCTCGTCGACTAGAGAAGCCCAAAGACAAACGAGAGCGTGGCTCAGCTTACTGGAAAAAAGAACGGAAGCGTACCGTATGTGCTCCCCTGGCTTCTCGATACAGAAGTTTACGAGCGAAGACGTTGGACATGTACACGAAGTCGTGAGTTCGCGAATTGGAGAGGACACGATCGAGGATGCATGGCCACTTAGAAGGGGGTCGTTGCGGCTAGTTGTTGGATGGTTGGAGAGCGCTTGGTCACCGCCGTTGAGCATCGTTTGTAACCGTTTGACGTGAACTGTCGAGGACAGGGGGGAGGGGGCTGGTGATACCACTGGTTGGCAACACACGTATGTATACCGATCAAAGGACACGGAACACGCGCGGACGATGCGGTCGCGGTTACGTCGAACTGGCTGGCATCGCGGCGAACAAGAACTCCAAAGGGTGCCCAAGCGGCAGTGTATCGTTGTGGTCGTCGCGAAGACGGACGCCGGTCATCTAACGGGAGGACAACCTCGGCGGTCCCGAGAGAGCAGCGGTGTGCACCTCACCGCCGCCGCGAGATCCAGGCCACACGTTCGGAAGAATCGCCAGTTAGAGACGAGGAAAGAAAGTAAGACGGAACGAGATGGAGGAGTCAGTTGGAGTGTGATCCGGTCGGACTCCGTCACTCATCACTCGTACGACTCAGCCGTACAGCTCGTGCTTACCTGAATTGCCTCTTAAATTAATACACGTCCTGCATGCTACAATGTTTGCAGTGACTGATCGCTTGTAACCAGATAAAAAAAAATTACCGTCATACTCGGGTCTGACATATCATGTTTTACCGGACACGATCGTCTGAAAACAGCTGCTCAAGTTCCCAGTACTTGAGCTGCAATATCGTTAATGAGATTAATCCGGGACGAAATCTCACGTCTTGTAGAACTAAATTCGATCCGGTCAATACTTTGAAATTTTCATACACTGACTAACTCCTTGAATTCTCTTGAAATAAAAATGTCTACCGTTACAAAATTTTTGTACTTGTTTCGTTGTGTCCGTTTTCGCACTCTTTCGTCCACTGCGTCGGTCGTTCGCTCTCCCCGTTAAAGGAGCAGCGTAGCAACACCGAGCCGATAAGAGACTCTGCTTCCAGTTTGTTCCTCCGTTCAGCGTCCCGACTGCTAATGGGATGCCGGGACCTTCTCACATTGTGATTTTTTTTTTTACAAATCCTAGCCTTCCGCGCGTTCATTTTATCCCGGATCGATTGCTCAATCGGCACCGGCGTTCTCGAACGCTTTAATTGCGCTGGGCACCCGGACGCTACTCCGACTCACTCGAAAGGTATACGAGGGCGAGAAGGCGAGAGCGAGACGAGACGAAGGAGAAGAACCAGAGGTACAAGGATTATACCCGAAGGTTCCCTCTCGGAATCGCATAAAAGAAGAAGAAAAAAAGTTATTCTCTGCGCTCCGCCTGCGAGAGAGGAGTCGATGGGCTCGATAATTCATCCGGAGCGTCCGCTTGCTACTGCGCTCGTTCACCCGACGTTGCGCGGCGTCTGTACGAAGACTTTTTTTTAATCCGCTGGCGCTAGTTCGCGCGTTCACATTTCATGATTATGCGATAGGACGGCAACAAAAATACTTATACACTATAAGTGTAATTGCGCGGCCCGATCGTTCGCACGGTTAAATTAAAGGTTATAGTCTTGACAAGTCGATGATTCATTCCTATCGACACGGAGAATAAAGAAGAAAAAAAAAAGAGAACATTTCTTGGAGACAAGCAATGACTGAAAGAGAAAAACTCCTCGTCTGGCACACGCTTCTTATGATGTTATTTATATGTGTTCGCTATAGAGGGATGAAGACAGAAGAAAAGAAAATGAAAATAGAAAAAACCCTGGAAGAAAATAAAATAAGATCGCGAAGTTGAGTGCTGTAGAAGTTTAGTATGAAAAATTCTTGGGTCATATGATTCCTTGGCAGAATAAAGTATCTTTGGCGCGGCCCATACATGTACGTGGCTCCACAAGTGAAACCCGAAGCACTCATGCAGCTGGGCGATTCGCTCGCCCTCTCCCTTTAAGCATTTATCTTGGTCCAAAGTTTTCACCCGATATTATGCCCAAGGGTTCTGGAATATGAGAGTCGAATGTACTATTCGTTGAGTAGTTCGCACTAAGCCGTCGGCTCCGCCGCTTGTGGCAGTGCCATTTTTATTCCCTCCTCTCCGGACCACTGCCGCATCGATTTCCGTGAGCTCTCGACATCATAAATAGTCATTTTGGGAAAGCTCACGGCCGTCTAAGCTTTGACTTCGTTAGTAAGATCTCGACGACCCGAGCTGCCCGTCTCATCATCAGACTGAGGGGGAAATAATTCAGGAATCGAACCGACCAGGGAACTGTCATTTCGCAAGTTCTTTTTATGAAATAACGTAAACTCGCCGATTAGGCGAGTTTCGCGAGTGAAGGCTTCGTTGAAATTCGTTCGCGAGACCAAACTCCAGACAACCACGCAAGGAAATAAATTTTCCTCGGGGCTAATCCGGATGAGCTTTAGTGACAGTTCGCTGGTTCGAATTGACGATAAATTCGGTCTCTACTCGTCGAATTGTTATTAAAACGAATTTAAACCGGAAACGGAACTGCCATATTCTAATTTGCTCCGGTTGCACGTAACGCACCTTGTCTAATTTTCTTTAAGAAGACACCATTTCACTTTTTCCCCTCGTTATTCTCTCTCGCGCCCGCGAAATCGTAAAACACGCCATGCCACACTGGTTGTCCGTCTAACAGAATGAAGGTGCTTCCATGCATTCTCCTGCGTTGTATGTAATGGGCGGAGGCTCATTGCCGCAACTTCGGACATTGCGGAAGAAGCAAGAAGCAGTTGATACATCGCTGGGGCTCAACCGCGCTATATTTCCAAACGACTCGAGGAGAAAAAAATGTGATGAGACCGACTAAAAGCTTCCGAGCGTTCGCTGCACGCTTTACGACCGTTGCAAGCAAGGTGTAGGTGTATGTGAGTTGCATCTCGCTGTATGCAAGTTTCCAGCGTCTCAGGCGCCGAAATGAGAGATTCACCTAATAGCGGTTCTTTGAAACTTTCAGAAACCAGATCTTTGGCCGATGTTCATCGAAACGTCGATCAAGCGACGCGACGACTACGATCTTCCCAGAACGCCCCGAGATTTCAAATAAATCGTCCAGTCATTCGATTTTCGCATAATTCATCTACCGACAACTGTGAATTTGGAATTCAATATTTCAAATAGCAGCGATGGAGGTAATTCGAAGTTCGAAGATGTTCGAATGGATTTATTGCTTTTGCTCGCCTTTATCGTACGATCTTAAAACACCGGGAATACATTTTAGGACCTTACATACAACGAATTTCCCAATCTTTTCTAAAATTTCTTGAAAAAAATGGCTTCGCCACATAGGAAACTAATAAAAATGTGTACGAAGTGAAAGCGCAGTTCGACCTCTACCGTAGGCACTTTGTGCGCGACGGAACACGAGTTCAATCGGGATATCCAAGGTACGGCAATTGTTAGTCCATGCACCTAAAAATCATCGAGATTAATCAAGTTTCGTTACTCAAACATCAAGAGTACATGTACGCATTCCAAAGTCCAACCCACGTTAAGTTCAAAATTAACTTCCTACTCGGGGTTGGCGCTTACGCTCACCATCGAAATTCAGTACGAAGTTAGGCGAGAATATTTAGTTGGAAGTTTGGTCCTTAAGCAACTTAGAGAACTTCGAGGTTCTTGAATCTGGCAGCATCCGGGCTGTCCGTAACGGAGACTGGATAGTGGCACTACGATGTGAATCAACAGCACACAGTTGCGATACTCTTGTTCTTGCTCGCTTGTTGCTTCAGGAAGACTACGCGACAACTTCCGCAAATGTCACGATCATGCTGCTATTCGATTACCAATTGTCAGGAACGGATGTGCGATTAGACTAACGAATGAGTGACTTGAGGTGCAAACTAAGCAGACCACCGACCACGAGTTGACTTATTTTATTGCCTGTTTCTTTTTTGTCGAAAACTCTTTCGTATAACGAAGTACACTTGTTATTCATTGCGGAGGAGTCGTGGCCGGGGTAGTTTCATTTGCATTTATATTGTATTAATTTAAGGTCCACGAGAGAGAGATAGAAATGGGAGAGCAAGTGGGGAGTTGGTGGTTCTTTTGCCGCTGCTTGGGAGAAGGAGTACCGGTAAGGAATGAGGGAGAGGGTGAAGAGTGTAGCGAAAGAAGTGAAACGGAAAAATAACAAGGAAGTAGTTTACCGCGGTCGCTTCAATTTTCCAAATTGCGAGCGTTAAAAGGCGTGCCCGGAATGTGGGCAGTAAAAGTTGAGACCCCCATGAACCCCAACCGCGGACCAAGTTACTGCCGGTTTTTCAAGACATCGCAATGTCAAGAGACGCCAGAGGAACCGCGGCTGCGAAGAAACAAAAGCCAGAGACGACGGATACACAACTAAGATCCATTTTTGACATGAATTTTAGGTACACTTTTCTTGAATCTGTCGTATAACCCTCGACAAGGACCATTTCTGCAAGGATTTTTGGCGATGCCGTGGAAATCGTAAACCCGCGGTACTACTGGAATACCAATGGGATTGAAAAGAAGCCAACCGTGACGGTGGAGAGATTTTCCATCACAGTGAAAGATAACAACGACACAGTGAAAACATGAAGAGCTGTCTAAAATCGAGTCGTGAGCTATGACAAAGCAAAAGTGACGTAGTTCTCGTCAAGTTCAGAGATTTTCCAAACGAAAATAACCTTACAACGAAATTTTTGAAATGTTGAATTTCTCTGTTGATATGTGTAGACAATGAATTTACAGAACAAAATTTGCCGGCGGGAAGGATCTTGAAAAAACTATAGATCATCTAATAATTTATGGTATTTACCGTGAGTCATGGTGGTACACGAGTAGAGTGCCATTTCTGACAGAAAGTCTCCGGTTTATCGAGAACTCTGACTATAATATCAACGAAAAACTCTTATAAATTCGATACTTCCTGCCATACGTGGTAGCCTCGTTTTCTAGTACCATGTGCTATGTCTGTGTATCCGAAGCGGTATAGTCATATTTGCTAGTTTTTCTCGGTGCTATGGCTCGAATGCTGTGCCCGATACGAGTACAGCGTACCATTCGCTCTAATTCAATCGGCAACTGATTCGGTGCGTCATCCTTACCAATGGTTGAATCACTCGTGGATAAGATACTTTCCGTCGATCGCATTGACGTGAATTCGTATTCTTGTATACAGAATTATGTAAGAAAAAATGACGTTCCTCGATTTCAGGAAAAAAGGGAGATCATGTTTGTATTGATACTGAGTTGAATTTCGCTTAAAGACTAATTGTTTTCCGAGAGAATAATACACACTTGACAAATGTACGAACCTCCTCGGAGGGTTGAGGTGGGGGTTGGATGACTTCTACTCGGAGTATACTGTGCGGTACGTTGGAGGTGAATTATCGTGACAACGTGGCAGAGGATGTAATTTCCTCGCGATATTGCAAGACCTTCCTCATCCTCGCCCCCTCACAAGTCTGCGGCTCGCTGGGGGATATAGATACCCCCGAGAAACGCCAGAAGCTAAGGACGGATAGCGAGGCAGGGGAGAGGGTCGTCTTATCGTTAACCCTCGAGAATCCAGCAGTGCAATTAGTCGAGTGTGCTGTGCGACGCTAAAGCCGCACATCGACTTTCGCGGAGAACGGTAACATCGTGGTGGCGTCGACAAGCCGGTAGACGCCCAGACAGACCGATTCTGTAGAGTCAAGAGTTTCCGGAAAAGGATTTCCTCAATTATTACACAGCAACATTTTCATCGGAACGACGGTAGGAATTTCATATCATCAATTTTAAGGTGGTAAATCGGACCAGCAAGTTAGCAACTACAACGATTAAAAAAAAATAGTACGAATTTTTCAAGCCTGCAGTCCCTTCAGGCTTATCTGAGATTAATTGTACAGAAAGAGAGTCAATTCATAAATCGGGTCGGTGCCACAACGACTTTCAACGTTTCCGCGCAGATGACTCACCATTGGAAGGTAAATGGCTATTTTCCTCGACATAAGGAGATACACTGCCAAGCGTTCCTCTTCTTTTTCATAAATAAATCCACGATAATAAATTTAAAAAAATAGAACGAGAGTATGAACCACGGACAGGCTATAGGTAAACCGCTACTGAACAAGAGACGTAGATCGAGTACTGAAGTACTGATGTTGTATGAAGCTTGCATGAAAATCTGGATTCGAGCTTTATACTTAATACTCGGACCTCAGTCCGTCTAACTTAATACCTAGTGTTTTTAAGTCTATTGCAACATACTTTAAATACTTTAATTTTCTATACGTCGAAATACTTTTTCTCCGCGGCATACCTTAATTGATCAAGATGTATTTGCATTGAATAAATGTTCGTTTGAGTTAAATTAATATTGATTTAAATTGATTACTCGCGGGACAGCCAACAAGTAAATAACATTTCGCGGACCGCTGCCACGGGAAATTGGTGAACACCAATCGGGATAAATCATGGATCGAGTATGCAACAGCTGCACTCGTGTATGGGGGTGAAAGAGTGCATCATCAGCAACGGTATAATCATCATCATCGTCAGTTGAATACGCAGGGGACTGCCGGTCCGAAGAATTCGCTGGAAGTATAGTGGCACGCGCTCATAGAGACGTCACGGTTCCTCGGGTGAATAAGACCCCTTCGTTGTAAGAACACGAGGAGGACTCTGTACGGGCTCTTGTACAACCCGCCAGGTACACCGAGGCAAGTCGAGAGGCGAGTATAAGAACTCAACTTGCCGAGTCGTTGCCGTAACGTCGCACAGTTAAGATAGTCCGGGCTGTAACATCGCCGGTGCTCACCATGGCTGCATATACAGCAAGAGTAGGCTCGTGCACGCGTGTGTAGGAGGTAATTACCCTGGACTGACGAGATCTTCATCGAGGGCGCCCCCCGGCTCATTATCCATTCAGCATCTACCTGCGATCTTGTCACCCCGTCTAGCAGGACATGACTGCTACCTCGACGAAGCCGCCCTGTCCGCCCCGGGACACCGTCGGCTCGGTTCTATCCGTTTCGCTACATGCATATCGCCTGCTAGCTATACGCTACAACTCCATAGATTATGTGCCGTCTTTCTTCGTTGCTTCTCATGAAATATCATCTATGTTAAAGCTGGGTCAGGCAATGATTATTTTATGATGCTGTCAAGACACCTACTATTACCTTCAAAAATAGCCTGGTTAGAGTGCTAGCAAAGTTTTGCGGCGGGATCCTTCGTATAAATTTAGGAAAGAAATTTGAAGTTGCTTTTAGCTTTAAAATTGGCTCGGCCAAGCGCTAGCATAATGCGTTATCTGTTTTTAGTGCGTAATCAGTGTATGAAAAATATTACTCCTTGTAGTGATTATATTAATATGCGGTGCAATAATCGCTGAGCAGAATGTATTTGATAATTGTATTTGTAGCCACTGAACAGAACTAATCATTTTTATTATTTCATATCGCAATTGAGAATTCAATTTTCATTCCAAACGAAAGAGAGTTTTTTATCAGTGTAGTAGAATTATATTTGTGAATCTCAATACTTTATAGACACTACTTGATCCCACGCTCGCGTCCGACATTCCCGATGCATTCGAGTCGGTGCACCGGTGTCGACCCCCGTCGATTCTGTGAAAATCGACCGAGGCGATAATCGAGAAAGATAAGCGACCGATAAAAGCAGAAGGGACGATGGGTTCGGCGCGCACCGGTGCGCGAAGTGTGCTTCTCTCGTTCGTTCGGCCGTCCCTCTTAGCGCGACGGGAGCTCGTCGACTGGTATACATGCACACGCTCATGTGAGGTGAGGAGTGCTCCGTGTGAGCCCAGCGAGAGACGACGGGAAGGTACGCGCCGTGTGTGCCATAGCCGCGGCACACGCGGTAAGCGCATAAACATGTTACCTGAATGGTTTCATTCATTCGTCTCTCGTACGTTCCTGCGCCTCCTCATTCTCCTCCTCCCACTCGACCACCCGTCGTACCTCGTTCGCCATGAGGTCTCCCCTCGCTATTCCATCTGCTTTATTTGTTACTCCGACTCGCTCGCCCTCGCGGTATAATTTCTCACTCGCGAGCATGCCAGAAGATTGGAGAACGCATGCAGACAAACTGGCAGCCGGTGAGTAGAATCTAGGGCTTGGCTCGTGCCCGACCGCCGAGGCGCACCCGCTATCTCCAGCCGGTTTCCACCGATTACACCCTCATCTCCGTCGCCGGTATTCTCGCTTGCGATCTGAATCTTTGCTCATCTCCATAGACGTTTCTCTTGTAAGGTGTTGGACTATATTCTATGTCAAACGCTGCAAGCTGTGAACGCAAAATAACGGTGGTAAAAGAGTGCTACAACTCTCCAGGTAGACATTTCAGAACCTTACGCCGTAACCCGACAAGGTTCCGTATTGACCACGTCAATATCTTCTGAGACCTTTTCCGGACCTCATCACGGTCTGACGTAACGTTCTAAAAGTGTTACGAAGCTGCAATACAGTCGAGAAGTCTTCAAGGCATTACATAGGGTACTGATGAATCCTTGACAGGGGTTTGTCAGGACCTTATCACATCCTGTTGTAACGCTCTGAAATCTCTATCACGGGAAGTGACGAACGAACAAAAACGGCGAAGTTTTCCTAGTGGCAACGATACATATTGCAGGTAATTGGTATAGCCTCGACCAGTGTTTGCCCAAAGTCGGCCCGTATCGACACTGTGTGAGATCTCCACCTGGATTCAATCCTTAAAGTCAATAATTCTCAAGTCGTTTTATTTTTCTTCGACACGATCGGACACTCGTACAGAACAGACTCCGGGGGCGGATGTTACGAGAGACCCGCGGATGTTGATCGGTAAGTCGATCGAAGACTTCTCTCATGTGATACCGAGGAGGAAGAGTAAAGACGGAGAATCCCGACGAGATGAAAATTTACGAGACGATATCTCACTCGGCCGTTAAATATGGCGAGATCGAAGGCGAACAGGTTTCGATTATAACGAACCACGTCCTTCGCGTCTCTACGATCTTCTATCTTGTTGCACTGTCATTGGGAAAGGGCGACAAGGAAGACTTGGACGATGCGTGGATCACACCGCGCAACCTCTCGACGTAAACCAAGCTATAACGCTGAAAAAGAGTTTACGCCAGCGCTATGTCGCAATAATTCCTCCTGCGTTCTCTCCTATCGTTGGTCTAAGGTTAAATCGTCGACGGTTTGTCGACATGCACGACCGAGTCGCGTAATAACTTTCGTTATCGTGCAGACCCTCGGGAGCGCCGCGGAGCAGCTATGAATCACGTGAGCGTCCCGAGATCTCGCGCAGTCCCCGTACCAGTGCGACCGTACCGCGTCCAATGGGCGGTAAATATAAATGGACTTATGATAACCGCACGATCGACGCCTGGTACTAAAGAGGTATTTATCTTCCTGCATATATTTGTGCAAATAAATATAACAACGGATGTTCGAGTGGCTTTCCATCCTGCCGACGACTACAGGTTGATGCTTCTAATTTTTTTTTTTAAGCAAACAGAACGGTTTTATGAATCTATGGACAAGGTGAACCCTTTTCGGATAAAAATGATGAATCATAGTCGTCACGCGGTGACGACTATGATATTTTTAGAACTCATCCGGAGCAAGGTCTGAAACATAAAATATTCTACTGTTATCGATACAAGTACGCGTACGAAGTTTCACATCTTTTTTTAAATTCGCGTTCGAATTCACAATGGTCTATCGACACTCACTAGTTTTCCTACGCTTTTCGGCGCTATATCTGGAGCATCTTTTAGTCAACGTGTCGAAAGTCATTACCAGATTGCCATCGCTCTGGGTAGAACGAGTGAAAAAAGAAACATGAACACTAAAGTAACTCGCGCAAATAGATGCACGCCACCCGATTGTATACGTGGGGGTTACAGGGAAAACCTTCATAGTGCGAAGAGATAAGAGAAGTCTGAAATAAAGTAGAGAGAGGTAGAGAGAAAAAAAAGAGAGATTCGAGGAAGACGACGAGAATGGTAGAAAAATGCGATGGAAATGAAAAGCGACTAAACGACGCTGGAAACTTTTTCTCACATCTCACCGAGTCTCCCCCATTCAACGTCTCCACTTCCGCGATATTCATGCCGCGAAAGTCACGTAACCCAGCGTCGCTCCCGTTACAAATGCTTGCGCTTTACGTTTTTCCTAATTTCTCCGAGAAATTTGCATGACAATTCGAATGCGCGCAAGGGGGTTGAACGGGAGTTGGTCCGAGTGTCCGCGACGGCCACCGAGATGGCCGCGTCGCGCCCTGACATAGTCTGCCGGCGAGAATGTATGCGCGTTCACTTGCGCATGGAGACATAAATTCGCATACATTGTGCGAGAATTGTGCGCGCGTGCACATAACGGAGCTTACCGGCGTCAACGTGAACGCGCGTCGAAGCGGAGTCTAAAACGCCGGCCGCGGGAGACACACGATCCCCAGGTGTCTCGTAATCCAATTTACGGGCACGATGTACCTACGCGAGAAAAGAAGCTCCACCAGTAAACCACCCCTCCACGACTGTTCTCCCCGTCGTCGTCGAGGACAAAGATTCTTTGCCAGTCGCTCTCCATCAGCCGGGGCTTTTCCGTCTTCCCTTATATCTACAAACTTTTCGCTTCTATTTGCGTTGCGATCTGCAATGTTTGCCGAGATAGCACACACTCGTTCTTCGGACGTTGAGCACCGCGGTGAGAACAGTGAAAAGATAACGACAAAGGAAAGAGCTCGGAAAGGAAATAGGACGGAGGAGGACGGAAACCTCTCGATAGTCGTAACTCTGGAGATAATCGGACGTAAATTTACAACCTTGTTTTCACGGTTGGCGTACTTCGCGTCGAATAAATATTTTTACGGTTGATTGGAGCGAAATCGATCTTGCGTGTAAGCAACTAATTTGTCAAGGTGTCCGATGTGGCAAATAATTTACGAATTACAATTGGAGCTCGGTTCTGAAAGAACCGAGATCATTCGTCACCGTGTGACATCTGAGAGCTCTGTTCAATATTCCGTTGAAAGAAGTCTCGATTGATGTGTTGAAGCAGAAGATGTATTGAGAAGCTGGGAATATCACGCTGTGAAATTCTTGGCAAGCACTGTAGAGCGTTAAATCGATGATGAAGCTAGACTAGTCCTTGGCAAAGTCTTATGAAGAGTTTCAACACGATCCTGACAAGGCCTTATCAGAGTTCAACGTGACGATTGAAAATTTCTACTCGGCTTGATGCAATTACAACGATTCTGGCTGTAAACCGCCACTCACTCTCGCCAAGCACGCACAGTAGCGCTTTTTATGGATGAGATACATTCAAATAAGCATGACGTCACTGTTGGTCAAAAACAGAGATTTTTAAACTGGAAGTTGCAGAGAAATGTTTTAATTGTTGACCGGACAACGAAATCGCGATAGGGTGGAACTTCCATTTTTTAAAAGTGCGAATTGTTCCGAGGGTGAAACAACGAAATCGATTATAAATTAAAATTATACTATTCGATTCGTTTAATCAGAACTACTTCATTCGTCACTATTCATCCGATTCGCAATGGAGTCACACTGATCCTGTGAGAAAATTAATTCGCAGTTGTTAAAATCGTTCGTCCAATACACAAACGTATGGACATACACATTTATGTTTACGTTATATTCTCAATGATATATTATAACGGATAGGGCATTCGATACGGCGAGGGCTCTACATACATGGATTTGCGAAGCGATTGAATTCTCGTTAAATATACGTTTCCATGCGAATTGATCGACGTTTCACGAGCCGTAAATAATTGTGAACCGATGGAAGGGCCGCGGTTACGAGAATATTTTCACTCGAGTTATTATATCGCCAATGAAAATTTCCCGTCACGTACACACCGGATGCGCGCTCCGAGGCAGAGCTCCCGCGTTATACACAATGTTGCCATACGTGCCTATATACGAACGACATAAATCATCGTCGATGAAGCCGGTTAACAGTTGGCTTCAGTGCAAACGAGACTTTATCGTCGCTGCTACATCAACGCCGCGGAAAAGAGACTCAAAGTCCGCTAATGTTTCTATTGTTATTGATATCGCGCACGGAGCACTATGGCAGAATGGAGCTTAAGCTTTCGCTTGGAACATCGACGCGGGATAGGCAACTGTTTTACAACTGCAGCTGTATTTTTTTCCGTACTGTAGTTGTTTGACCGCACACAATGCGGGCATGTGTTTCTGTTTCGAAGGATACAGGCGTATCAGGTAACGGAGCATTTGTGCCAATCAATCAGAGAGCAAACAGTGGGTGTTTCTGGATTTCACACTCTAAGTACCGAGGATACATCAGGATGGGGATTTGCGAAATCAAGCGAATTTTCTAGGCCTACCGCGCGAGAGTGTGCAAAAATTGGAGTTAGATGTGATAATTGAAATAGATAAAGGTTGAAAGATTTAAAAAATATATATATATATGCAGTATTGTAGCTACTTGCGGTTAAGTTAGTTCGTGCGCCAGCAACATCCGTGTGAGTGTCGGTGATTAACTGTAAGTTTCTTTTAATATCAGTCAGTGTCGGTATAAGTGTGCAATCAACATGAACTTTATTATTATATGGATATAGAGATGCAACGCTTGCAGGGCATTATGGCAGAGTGGAGCACGTGCTTTCGCTTGGAGTACCGACGCAGAGTACTGTTTTACAACTGTATGCGTATTCTTCTCCATACAGTACTTACGTGATTATTCACACCCGGGGGAGATTTTTTTTTCGAGAAGAATACAGCTCCGTTAGGTAACGTTGCGTTTCTGTCGATTAATTACAAAACAAACATTGAGTGCCCGAGGCTTTTACGCTCTTTCGCTTTGAATACATAGAATACGCGGGGATCGACCTTTGCGAAATCAAGCGAATTTCGCAGGTATTCCGCGAAAGTGTGTGCAGATAGATATCGATAGAGACGTATAGTAAAATAGGAAAAGCTTGATATATATATATATATGATGATGATACACGTATATGTGTACATATATATATATGCATTTGCATTGCCACGCAATCATTCCGTCCCGTGACATCAACAAATTCGCAATAGGACGTGATTTATTTCTCCATTCACGTACACAATATGCAAATGCGACGTGGAACTTTGGTGTGAGAACTATTGCTGCGGCTGGTGCTGCTGCTACTGCAGATCCTTGCACCCTCTCGGCTCTCTCTGTGCATACGCCTCTATATATACTTATGTACACCCGCATGGTGCGTTTCGACAAAGTAGGATGAAGGCGAGCTCGGCGAATTCGGCGGTGCGAGGGAAATTCCGTCGGGAGCATTATCGTTGGGCGTTGAAGGATATTCTCAATATGAAGAATTATTTACGATACTGCGGCGCTACAGTTGAGATTTTGTACAGCATTGTAAAATAAGTTTTAAGAGAAATCAATAAAAATATTCATGACGGTTGATGAAGATTGAAGGATTAGTTGAAACTTTCGTCAATTACTTGGCCTACAGTTTTCCGCTCATCGGTATTTTTTTTGTCACAAGATTATAAAAAGTCGTCGATCGAAACCCGCGGATGGGAGGAGGAGCGTTCCGATTTCCTCATCACGGCCGATATTGCGTGTACACCGGCTCGAACCTATTCGTGCCAGCAAAGCCGAACAATACGAGTGGCAGTGGCAAACGTTCGAGGAGAGTAGAGCTTCGTGAATGCGTGTACATCGAGCGATAAATCGGCGCAGCGAAAGATAGAGAGAAAGGAACAAGGGGCCGAGGGGGGACTTACTGAGTCGAATAGGATTCTCGTGATTTATCTCGACGAGATTTCAACAGGGATAAAAATCTTCAGGTCTCTCGCAGATTAAGAGGCATTGCCGCGGCTAGTCCGCCTCTATGTTTGTAGTCTATACAATCTCCTATGCCATCGTAATGTAGAAATAATAATATATAAGGATTTCATCTCGTGCAGGTCCGCAGCCAGATTTTCTAACGACTTCACCCAAAGAATAGCACAGTCATCGGTCGGCGCTCCACTCCCAGATCACACCCAATCGATGAACCGTAAAAAGAGAAATGTAGCTTGATGCCGCGACCTTTGGAAATTTCGCGAAGGTTAGAATAGTCGGCTAACGATATTAAATCGGTTGAAATATATTCCATTATATATTCAAGTAAGAGGTTTCGCTTCGCTACTGTGGGGTGGCGAAACCGGGAATACATTAACATCTGTTTCACGAATGATTTGTAGAAGTCGGCCGAGGAACTGCGCGACCAAATAACACTTTCGTCTTTTTATTCTTCGTTCATTTATTTTACTTTTCTTTTCTTGATCTTTGTTGCAATCGCGTATAGTCGAGGAACGCATCCGGAGAGGCTCTTTGATTTACGACTTGATACCCATTGATGCTGATTTCTTGATAAAGGAATTACATTTTTGTGAATAAGGTGATTTTTTTTTGATTTTTTTTTTCATGAAGGATTTAATGTGAAATGAAGACCGGAAACCCGAACGATTTTTTAATGAATTACATCGAGCATCGACTTTCAGGTTTTTTAAATATTTCATTGAGGATTTAAAACGTAATGGACACCAAAACGGCCCATCCCATCCGTAAATTCCCGATGAGTTCGCCTTGTCTTTAACGCGGCGAATGCGCACTTCTTTACTCATGGTTACTTATCATCGTGGAAAACAATTAAAGCGGAGCCGGCGACAATCGTTCGTCGCCGACGCAGCGAGTTCCGGTGACTCGAGGAAATATCAGCTCGACGCAAAAACGCACACCCGACGATCAGTGTGTCGAGTATACGCGAATGGATTGTTCGAGCGACTGAAATTTATTTTGATTTTCGATGTGAATTTACATAATTGCGTTGACCTGAGGATGCTCGGGCGTTTCTTTCAGGATTGGCGCGAGGAAACGAGATCGGTAACCGAACGGGAGCCATCGTCCTCCTGGCATTCAGATCGGCACGAGAAAACGCAGATCGGGCGCCTCCTCATGATATTGGATTCCACCGGAGCATCGGTAAAAAACGCAAAACGATGTATAAGAAGATTTTCCACTGTAATATAGTACGATAGTATACAGAGTTTGTCGTTTCACAACGTAAAATCGAAGCAGCAAAGGGGTATTACTATAGATCTTTCGCTTGGTCGTCTGGTGCTCGGTGATACAGAAGAAGTTGAGAGGAGGGTGGCGGGCTGGATGAGAGAAAGGAGAAGAAAGACGCAAGAGTTCCGGTCTCGGGCACGGAAACTGAGAGCTCCTCAAAGGCTTCAATGATCGGCTCTATCTTTTCCCGTGGGACCATTATTTTCCGTCCGACTCGCTCCCAAACCTCGCTTTACCTTTCGGTGGCTTTCCGAAGACTTTTTCGCTCTTTTTTTTTTAGAATATTGAAACAGGAAGTCTTGGGATATTGTAGACGGTGCAGTGGAACGAGTTACTCATTGGAAAAGCAAAAATAAAAATTAATAAGGATGGTGCTGAGAGGAAGTTGTCGGAAAAAGTACCGAACGATGTGATATATTTCAACCAGGTAACAAAGTAAGTTACTACTAGCGATATCTGAAATTTTCCCAAGGATAATGTTAACCCAACTCATATGATTTTTTTCCTCCACGAGATGGATATAAAATATTTTGCATAACCTGTTAAGAAATTCGAGGATTAAAGGTGAGAATTCCGTCGATAAAAATTGAGAATTTTATCCATACAATTTTTCTACGAACCTCAATTATGTAGTAAAAAAATACTTGTACGAAAAATTAGAGGACATTCGCTTAACATATGCAATCGCCTGAATGACCATATTTTCTAGCGGGATTTATTCAGTTTAACAGGAATGTTCGCCAGGATGTGGTGATTTCTATGATTTCTATGATTTCTATGATAGTGTGATTTCTATAATTTCTATGATAGTGTGATTTCTATAATTTCTACGATAGCTGGAAGTTGGGTTGCTTTTCACCAGATTCGCGGTAAGATATTTTAGCTTTTTCTCTCAACCAACTCTTGATCAGCGTATACATGCGTACATCCAAATAAAAATTGAATAATAATTTTCCGCAGTGACATTGATATTTATGTACAGCCCAGGCGTTCAAGACGGTGTCAGTTTCGTCATGAAGAAGGTGCATCGAAGATGAATATGAGAAAAATTAAATTTACAAGCCCTTCGTTCCGTGAACGTCACATCCGTTAGAGTCCAGGATTTGCGCGTAGATGCGCTAGAGCTCGGACCGGCAACGACATCACCGACCAACTTGGAGCAGAGCCTCAAGCAAGGGCTGAACCGGACTCGGGGAAGCCTTCGGGCGGTCTTATCGCGTGCTGTGTCGCCCAAGAGTAAATCCGTCAAAACGTCCGGTTTCTTCGTCGGCAACTGAGAGTCTCCCATGCGCGGTGGGAAAATGAATTGGAGCGCCTGGAGGGAAATCCTCGAGGACAGCGTTTAATTATCGAGACTACGCGTCGTCGTGAATCAAGCTCGATGTCGACGGCGGCTGTGATCTACGAGGAAGGGTGCTGCAGTTCCCCGTTTCTCTGCATCCTCTGATGTACCAACTTCCGCTCCAGACATTTCAGCAAAACACTTCTGAATAATATGAGGGAGATCTCCTTCACTGATTATAATCCTTTTTCTGTCTTATTCATTACTTAAACAGGTAGATGCAAGGCGATTGCATTAAAGATGTAGATTATTCGCTTGGTTAGCCGGACACATTGTCTGATTTGTTCCTTCATCCAGCCACGCACCAAATGTCGCCAATCCGCAAACATAGGAAATTGAGACTTGCACGCTGACTAGGTCAGTCATTCTAAACGAGCAAACATCCATTCTTGCCACCGTTATCGACGGCAGTTGAAGTATTCCGTCTGACTCATGTGGGTATGAAAAGGCACCCGCATTATAGTGACCTTTGCCAGACATCAGAAGCAACCGCGAGCTAAAGACTGAAAGAAATTTCACGAATGGTTTATAACAGGCATCGGAAAAGAAATCGAAACTCTGGGCAGAATTGATGGATCGATTATTGATTATCACCAACAAAGGGATTCTGCAAACCACTGGCGATATAAGAATGCTCGTAAGCATGTACGAACATTCGCTATTTTGGCGCTTTTGTACTGCTTTATACAGGATTTGTCATTCGACGATGCGAATCGAATCGGGTTACAAGCCGACTTGCATCTGTGAGAGAAGTTGAGGAAAATTGCTTTTGCGAGTGAAACGAGATTTGAGATGGATTTTAATAAATATCACCATCTTTCGAAATTTCTCTCCGTTGAAGATAAAGTTTTGCTTGCGATGTTTGTGCGCCCTTTCAGATACTATAGCGAGAGGATGAAGTAACTCGGGATGTACCAGATCGCAATTTCCTGATTCAGTAGAATCGGGTTATTTTTTTTATTGATTTTTACGACCCGATCACTAGAGAACAAAGATAAACTCGCTGATTCAACAATCCCCGTGAGCGTTATAAAAATACGAGCCCGCAATATATAATTTCCGCAATTCGAAGCTGATGTAATTAATTCAACCGGTAGAAATATGAGGGCAATTCGGGTTTTCCACGTTAACAAATAATAATTCTCATGATTCAGGTAATTCGAGAGTTGAAAAGACGTCCATGCGTTCGTGGCCTTGATGACCTATGGACCTTGATAAGTACGCTTTTTCATGAAGAGAAATTAAAATGATTCAAAAAAAGGAGCCAACTGGTAAAAATCGATAGCGGACACGTAGCGAATACCAAACGAGTTAAAAATCCAGGACAAGTGTGTTCATACCGTCGATTCATTCCCACCGCCAAAATTACCTAGAATGTGTGAAAGAAGAATCAGCACCGAATACAAAAGACATTGAATCTCATAGCGACGATGAGAAACGAACTAAAAGCGTAGAAAAGACTCTCCGCGGTTCGACGCATTTTTTTTATCAAGCCATCGATCCCTCGACGTGACTTGGCAGCGAAATGGAGACTTGTTTCTAGTCACCGGGCCCGAGTCAAACTCTACGCGTTTCACGCTCATTCATTCTCTCTGTGGCGAACTGACTATGATCCGCTTTTTCTTCCAAGTTCGCCAGGACCAAGCGGCTCATTTCCACTCGTCCCATATTCGCGGCTGCATCGAACCGGATAGCAAGTTTAGTAGGGAACCGCAGCGTCCGTCATCCGTTATATCCGTGAAGTCCTTCCGATAATCGTGTAGGATTAGCAGAATAGTTAAGCCGATACACAAATGGAACCGTGGATAAGCGGCAGATTCTAATGTTTTGATCGAGAAAACAAACCTTAGTGGAAGCGATACCGAGGATCGGTACAGTTCAGCGTTGGCCGGACACTGGCCGACGCAGTGCTAGTATCGGCCCGGTATGACGCTCCCACCAGTCAAGATCCAACTTCAATTCGCTCTCGTTACACATCCGAAGGGAAGAGAGTCCTCCTCGGGTACTTTGAACTCGATGAAATATTTACTAAGACGCCGGCATAACACCGAGATTGTGGATGTATCTGCGTTTCTCGATCTTGTAACCGGCCGGGGTATCGCGCGCCGGCTAGTCTCAACCGAACGATGAAAGAACCGAGAGCGAAGGAGGCGAAATGAAGAAGAAGAAAAAAAGCGACAAGTCCCCGGTCGTACATATAATACGAACGCGCGCGCGTGCCTCACGTATCCAACGTGCGTTCCACGTAACTTATACCTCGCCTCGTATCGTATCGTACGCGCCAGAAGAGCAAACTCGAGACTCGCGGTCCCCGCGCTGCGTCGCATACAAGAGGCGAACGATGTTTCCGATGTCGTGCTATCCCTCCGACGGCCATGAAAAAAAAAAATGTTCGGAAGAGCGATAAGCTACATCGTCATATTGCCGTATTTTCAATAAAAAAGAAATTAATTTTTTTTGTTCTATTATCGTGTCTGCAAAAGCACAAGAAAGCGGCGCAATGACTGTTTCACATGATTTAGTATGCGAGAACTTAATGGATGGCTCAAGCAAATTTAAACTCTTGTATCTCGTATGGAATAAAAACGAGATGGGTATTTATAAAACATAGAAACACGCGCCGTAGTCGAGATGATTTTACTTTCGGTGAGCGCGGAGCTGTTCGCATGCATTGTTATTCATGGCCGCAATACGCACCGCCAAATACGAGTTATGCATAATTCAGGGGTGGAAGGGCCAGGAAACATGAATATACCCGGTAATTGAACGCTTTGGATAATTCGCTCCTAAGTTCGTGCACGGATCCGAGAGTTCATGGTGACGCTACAGAGTTACATGAAAATACTGCGCGGGCTTTGCAAATGCATCATAAAAGAAGGGCGATCACGTGACGCAAGGGATGAATGCTCGGGGCTCTGAAAATGCACGTTATTTCAATGTGTGGAAAAGCAATAAGGCGAGAGAGGGGCTTTGAAATGGGGAATCTCTTTCGGAAATGCCGACAGTTGACGTGGGTAGGGTGTGATATCTGCAAGCACTGCCTGGAGAAATTCCACAGGGCGAATATTTACGCGTCATTTGAAATCTGGTATGAAGTTGACTGCTTTTTTTGTCTCGCATGTCTCTCACGTTAGGCGAGGCTAGCAGTGGTAATCGCGAGAGCCTCAAAAGAGGATGAATCGCGAGAGAGAAATATCTTGACAGGAAGGGATGACGGGGGTTCGAACGCACGAGGGGCGCAGATATTCGGGCGACGAGAAATTCATTCGAGTCATACGTCGCACGTGCCTCTCCCTTGGACGTTCGCTCCTTTGAACTCCCCGAGAGTCAGGTCCGCAGGGACCGAAAGGGTACGGTAGGATATCGGAGTGACAGACCCGGAACCTTAAGGACACGGGGATGAAAAAATGTTCCCCGGCTCTTAAAGAGGGCCGTGTCGCATCAAAAAGTTGGCTCCGTGTTGATGGGCAGTGATAAAAGTTCGTACTGTGAGGTTTGCAGAAATATAAATTTCAATATCTTTTTTTCTCGCTATTTCAGGCGGAAGATTATTCTTTTTTTCCATGTTGGATGCTTTTCGGGAGCATACTAAAAGGCACTGTAACTTTTATTATTTTTCTATGGGTCTAATTTTAAGGCATGACTTTGAAATGGAGGTTGAATCTCGGTTCGAACTTACTCTCGTGCTAAACTTCTGTCTTAAATTCGATTTCAAGAGGGATCTTACGTTCAAACTGAGTCTATTTAAATCCACGCTTGAACTCTTATCCTGACGTATACGTGAGAAAGCCACTGGTGAGACTCCGCCGCGGTACAAAAGTAAATTGTAACAGTTACCCAAGAGCGTGCACCCTGTAATACCGAAAGTCAGAACCCGTAGCCACTTGGAAAGCGGTATTTAATTTGTCGACTTAGCGATATCACCTGGTGATTTTCAGGATGCAACTGCCTGCTGTTATACCTCCATGGAGAATAGAGGATAAGAGGAATGGCCGAGCTTCAGGACGGAACACGACTCCTCTACACCCGAGGAGTGAAAGAGACAAACGTTAATGACCATTTCTTTAATTGGATCTCAGTTGAATTGCCAAGTCCATTAACTATTATGCATAAACAGAATGGGGAGTTTCATTCCGCCATCGTGGTGGTCGTGGCGATGCCGTGTATACTTCAGTATTTATGTGTAACGATGGAAAAGGCGAAAGCATGGAATGCGGAACAATGCAGCACATGGGTCAGTGGTTTCTTGGTATCGCAAAGAGAGAGAAAGAGGAACGACGGCGAAAAAGGCAAAAGGGTAGAGTGGATAAAATGGGGAAGGAAATTCCCAGGCGTTGAGGTGGAGATAGTGGAAGGTTACAGCTTCCGTTGTTCCTCCGGAGCCTTTTTTTTGTTTGTTCCTTCCTCTTTCGCTTTCTCAGCCTTATCTTCAGGTTTCGTTCCGATTTAGAGGGTGCATTGTCGGCAAGCCGCTATACGGATGTCATGCGCGTCTTTGGAATGCATCTTGAACTTTGGGCGATGTGGTCTAAGAATCTACACTGAGAAAAAAATGCTTGGATCAATCGAAAATCGCGACGAAATACATTAAAAACTGTTGTTTCTCAAATACAAATAAATCATTGTTCTGGCAAATTTTTATTTGCATTAATCGGTGACTATCGGTGACTATTGATAGTCTGCTACTGAAGTTGCCAGACTTTCGCTGATACCGTTAATGCCTTCGTCTTAATTATCATGGGTAAGGTCTGGAGACCTGTGCATATCGCTATTGCAGATATAGGAGCGAAGTATCGAAGAGAGAATACATATGGTGGTCGCGGTGATTCGAATCCACATTAATCGTTACTGAGTAAGAGAGCTAACTACCGAGTTATGTCACCTATATATTTCTCGCATTCGAATCATCCTCTTCCATCCCGTGGAGGACCGTTATACCTTTGGATATTAATATACCTGCGTTAGTGCGGATGTGGGCTTGGCAACCAGCACGGATTGCTCCGTGGACTCCAGGTGAACAGCAGCACGAGCAGCGGCTCGTACCTCACCCTCCTTTATCGTGAATTATGAGCGGCTCTCAGGCCACGAAAGCGTCATGCGGAGCGAATTACCATCGCACCAGTTTACCAGTGGCTTCGAGTTTTTCTTCTACGTCGTATCAGCGCACGTCAATTGCGATACTCCATAATTGACTCTGAATTATTTGTTTCGTAACTGGGACTCCGTTTTCACAAATATTTATTATGTTGAAATAAAAACACGGAAGACATTCTTCAAAAAATTTGTAGAACGAAGAAGCTAGCTCCGCCGCTGTATTTTTTCCGAACTTTGTGACGTGCCTTTCCGTTGGGAAATAAGTTTTTTAATCTAAAAATGCCGCTTGTTGCGGTGCTTTTCTGCACCTGGAGACTTTCCGAATGTACATAAGATATGGCGTATCAGTATATTCTCGAAACAGAGCGGTCTACGAGCACGGGACGAGATAAAGCTCGCGGCCATCGCATGGGAGATGAATAAATGAGAATATCGTGTGAGAGTCTTTACCGAATTAATCACGTGATCCTAATTGGTGTTTTACGATGGTTAAACATGAATGTCGCGACTTGGCTAGCGTCTCCGGAGACTCGTTTCCGTCATGAAATGCGGGGCTACTGGTTTACGTTTAAATACAGACATCGTTCATTAAAGCACTTGCATAAAGATTGAGTCTAAAAAAAACTGGCGGATTTTCTACATTTTTTTACGAAATTGGAGTTCAACGAGGAATTGTCCGCTGCTCATGAACACGATCGATGCCATTTGATATTTCGTGGGCTGATACATACATAGAAACGGTTTTACGGTTAGTTAGAAGTTTTGCAATTAGGCTGTTAACAAAGTAGAAAGGATAGGGTATTTCCCTTTGAAGTAGCCAGGCAAAGGTCAGAAGCGAGTCTACTACGCGCGCTATAAAGTATAGCTGGAACATGATGGTGAAACATCGGTAGTAAAAATCGCCTGCGGGTCACGAAGGGGTTCAATGCCATTTGATATTTCGTGTGTCAATACATAAATTATAAACATTCTTCGGTCAGTTAAAAGTTGTGCAATTCGGCTGTTCGTAAAGCGGAAAGGGAGGGATATTCCTCATTGAAGTAGTTCGGTGAAAGTGGAAAACGACTGTACTAGTGACGATATAACTACGACATGGATACACGACTATACTATGTTCACTATAAAGTATCGCTCGAACACGATGGTGCAACTTTGGTAGTCAGGATGGTCTATATGTATATATATATATATGGCACGTTGTCATCCGAGTAGACGATCGTGCGGAAATCCCTCTTTCCTGGCACAGCGAGTGAATGGGGACGGAGTCATTCGAGAGTACCTAATTATGGCGAGCCCCAAGAGCTCCTCTCGTCTGCTTTGGGGTTGAAACTTTACGAGATCCCGCCGGGACTCAGCGTAATGGAATTGTAGGATTAACGGGCTCGCACTTGTACGGCCATCGTGGTTATCGCCATAACGTTGTCGTCGCCGTCGGTGAGGTTTTCCTCGTGACCGCTTACCTGACGCCGCGCCACTCAGCTCGTTCGACCGCAAGCCCCACACGCTATCGTCGTTTATAAATAGAACTTCGGACGCATCTTATGTTAGGGTAATTTTCTGAGATTCATTCTTTTCACAGAAATTAACGCGACGCAAAGAGATTTGTTTAGGCGCATGTAGCATGGCGTTTTGGTCCATCAGTCGTTTGTAGCATCGCATTTGACAGGTGATTTATCAGAGTACACTTCGAGGAGTAAATTGAATTTTAAAAGAAATCTAGAAAACTCATAGTTTTATCATTCTCGAAATAAAATCGTGAAGTGGTTACATATTATTACGTAAAAGTAGATCACTTGAACCGACTGGCGGGGGGGGGGGGGGGGGGGGATTTGCGATGTCATGAAAAAAAAAATGTTGACATTTTTGAAGCGGAAACATGAAAGGGGGGTTGCTTTACGCTTTTTTGTGCAAAAATAAATCACAATACTTAATAAAAATATATGCTTACACGGAAAAATTATTAAGAAATAAAAATAACAATTCTACACGATAAAATCTCATGGTCATCTGTGACTCGCAGTCCTGTGCATTTTGAGTTTATTGTTATCCAACCAGTCATCTGCCAATGTGAGTTTACAAAAAGTTTGCATTAAAATAATATTACGAACATTCTTGGGCGTGTATGTATATATATTCAATATATAATATTATCTTTTCGTGGAATAAATACCGTGGCTATTAAAATTTAGAGCAGATATTATTAAAACAATTGCAGGTAAATATCTAAAGCACTGTCGAATCTCGGTTCTCTCTAATAGTCTGATAAAGACTGTTGTCATCTGATCAATCGATAGTTCGTTCGTTTGTCATTTTTCATAGCGGGCTATTTCAGTCAGCGATGTAACATCGTGGGTCTTCCTAATCCTCACATCTATATTCGTTGCAATCTATATTACCATATAACGAATATTGATTTGACACAAGAGAGTCGTGCCGTAGTAAATGGATTGTCATTTCCGGCATATAGAATCGTCTCCCATCGAATGAATTTTATTTAGCGTTGTTGTATTCGCGAACGGAATTGATCGGTCGATTGGTTCAGTCGTTATTGGGCGCCGATGTAGCAAAAAATGCAGTCACCGAATCGTCACGTGAACTCCTTTCGCGCTGCCCCAGATCATCTGCTCTACAGTCCAAATAGGATGTGAAAATAAAGGTCCGTGAAACGAGAGTCCGATTCTCCGTTTTGTGCGATGCGCCATACGGGGTTTCATAGAGATGTGCACGCTACGTTGCGTTAAAACGAAGCCCAGCGTTATACGAATGAGAGAACGAACACCGATCGGACAACGTATTTGCTGCCAGATGAGGCGAACTTTATATCCACCACCGGATCGAAAACGAGCGAAGTCCAATCTCCGTGCAGTCGGATCGTATTGCAATGTGTACTATTCGGCGCTTAAAATAATCGGCCACGTGTTCACGAGCGCGGTTCAATGATCGAATTAATTGAGTGGGCTTTTTCCCCACGCGAGAAAGTTTGTTGGGGAATTAACATATCAATGAATTTAAATTGACGAATCGACAGTATGTTTATACTTGTTTTGAGTATTAATATCTTTATTTCTTTCGTGACGTGCGTGGACTAATGAATTTCAATGATTTTTATAGATCGACAAACAAACAAGTATAAACTGTTTTTCGGGATATCGCCGCGTCTATATATGCGTAATCCGGTTCGAAGAAAAACGATCCGATTCCGTTAAATCTGTTGCAATTATGACTGGTAGAGTACATTTTTCTCTTCGAAATACCTCTGTAACAAAACAAAATTTCTCCTATCACGAATTTCGGAGCTAAGTGAAGAGACGTTTTTAAGCCTTAAATTTTTTGCCAGCGTTCCCTCCAAAAGGTGACGTACACTATTCCAGTTTTTGTTACATGGAAAATAGTGGCAGCGCTACCGAGTCATCCGATTTACCAGTCTATAGCCCATTCGTGTGGGTAAATCAAAGTTTCCACGTTCCTAATGAAGACTCGTTAATTACATGCTATTCGGCAATGAAGCTTGTAGCACGGTTGGTTCTGCAAAGAAATTATTGAAATGTGAAAGGCGAAAAAACACCATCGACCGTGGCTGTGGCCAGGGAACCGAGTACGAGGAAAAACTCTTCTCTCTATTTCTTTCTGTGAAGGCGGACAAATTGAGCCTGACGATGTGGAATCGTGGCCAGTCAGCCAGGCAAAAGACCACGAGCTCGGTCGAGCACAGTAACTGCCAGCTCGGAGGGCCCCAGAGGTTGCTTCGCTCTCTTTACCTCTGTGTGCCGGTAAAATTTCTACATTCAATTTCACTACGAACGGTCTCATTTCCATTTATGTGCCCGATTGCCCGGTGCAACTCGCCCACCCTCATGACAAACCATACAACCGATATCCCTGGTGAAGAAGAATTCCACGCTTCGAGTACGTCAATGATAGTGTCGGTGAAACCTCGATACTCGCCAAACGAAATTCACGAAATCACCCACTTTCATTGATATACGTTAAAGTGCCTCACCAACCAAAGGAACCACACATTTTTCCTCAATTTACGTACTTCACCTATCGGTATGTTATCTCTCGATCGTCCGGCGCGAGAGGAAAGCGCTATCGTTGAGTCCCGTCGGGGGAAAAATCCTAGGTAAACGGCCAGAAACCTCAACGCGATCATACCAACCAGCCGGAGCATGAGAGATTGTGAAAATGAATAAATCGTGATGAGGCTGTATCTCGAAAGTCGCATTATCAATAAAATACATTTCTCTGTTTATTTTCCTTTATTTATTCGGAACGAATAAGTGGATAAATGAATAGAAAATGTATCGATCCTTCGGCGTTCTCGATGGAGCGCGAAAATAATGAGTCACCGAGAGAACGACAGAACTCTATCGTCTTTACGGTATTGCGTGTCTGTCGTAACGAGAAAAATAACCAGTGAAAACATAGAGAGAAAAATATATTTTCTTGTAAATTTACGCTGCAATAACTCCTACACTGTTCATCGGTTCTTCACAATTCGATTCGATTGAAACAAGTCGAAAACATCGTTTTCTTTACCGAAAACCGGTGTCTATTTACACACGTCCTCATTACCCGAAGCAAAAAAGAAGGTATCACTGATATTTTCGATACATATCGGGTGAGACCATTCACATCGACGTATAAACATAGTGGTGGATCGTATTGTCACGTCTTAAATACGGATAGCGAGTTCGGCCTGAAATAATTATAAATAGCAGTCTGCCGAGTCAAGGCGTTAGCCGTTTACTTCAAGACGTGAATTGCGCCGTACACGAAGACGTTTTTAGACGTAGAGAAGATATATACGGCTTTGTTTCACCCCTTCACTGTCAGATAAACGTATTTCCCTGTACATGTTACCGAAGAGGTTGAAACTCTCGCATTTATGTTAAATTATTAGTTGTCACACCCTGAAAATGTATACAATTATAAATAAGAAAAAACCTGCGATTACATTTAATATTTATGTTCGTCCAATCGTTCGTCCGCTGTATAACTTGAACGAATTGATCGGATATAGGCAAACCCTGTATGTCAACGTCATAAATCAAAAGCCAGCAGAGAAAATGTCGCACAAAGCTACCCGGAGAGACTTGCAATAATATTACATTCAATGGTATCAAGCACTGAAAACGAATGCGATTATTGAAGAAAAAAAACATAACGATTATATTTTTCAGATCATTCATATCTGCCCGATAGCGCGTCACTATTTTAGATGATACGAACCGACCCGGTGCAGAGGACGCCACTTCGTCAAAGTCGTGATCAGAATCCAGGAGGAAAAAAGTTGGACAAAGCCTCCCGGAAAAAAATATAGCTTGTCGATATTTCAAGAAATTCTGCCACGGGTCATTAAAAAAGGCGGGGGAGGGAACGGTACAGCTTCGTATCGCTTTCAGGGCTCGTTTAATTTCAGCCTTCGAAGGTAGGCAGATTTTCACAGACGACGATTACCAATCCATTCTCCTTTTTCCCGTAAAACTGATTAATCCTGCTGGTGGATGAAACGACGAGGGGGAAACAGCGAGGGAAAACAAAATAAATACAAAAATATTCTCGTTACAAGTCTCGTTCCGCCGGATAAACCGGGGTTGCCAGTATGGGACCAACGATGATGTAGAAAAACTCGCCGGGCGACTAATAACGAGCGGTCTCTCGTTGCCTATAGCCCGAGCTCGCCCTCGACCGTAGCATTGCAGAGAACGAAAGCTCCGCCGGAGCTCATTATTTTCACGAATAATGAGATAAGCTCGAGGGACGAAGTATACGGAGGGAAACGGTGGCGCTGGCCAAGGGTGTACCTGGGGCCTTGACGCAACCAAGCTTCCCAACCACTCTTGTTTCTCAACAGTTCCCTTTCTATTTTCTTTATTTTCATTCACTCTTAGGTTTTTTCATTCGCCCGTGAAACTTTTCTGCTTTTTTCCTGCTTTATTGCTGTCATGCACTGCATTGTTCTCTTTGGTCACAGAACGACGTTTATATAGCTTCTGGACAGTAAAGCTTATTCGTACGAATTCCGCAGCGTAGGGTGTTGCATAATGCGAGGATACTCTTCAGAACCCAGTTTGATATGATTTGTTGCATGTATGCACACAAGTTGGGACGTCGAAATTAAATTTTGACTGAATCCTATTGAGGCGTTAGAACAATAAAATAGTTGGATTCCGCAACTGTAATTCAAATGTGTTCATAAATACAAAGGAATCTTTTTGCCTTCTGCTTTATGGCTTTTCGCTGTCCCTTGACGCCGAGCCGTGTGAGTCAAACGGGCAACGGGTTTTTATTCAACTAATCCAACATTCTTGATAGAAAATAATTCAATTTAAATGAATTCACTCTCGTCTCGCGTTTTTCGCTCACCCTTTGCCAACAAACGGCTTCGCCCTACGAGCAAACTCGAAACTTCATTAAACTACTGGGAATGAAAAAAAGGATTGAAAATAGATCTGGTCGAGAAGGCGGCGGTCTTATCGGCACTAATGCAACAATCGTACGTGGATTGACCGGCGACGATTTTTTTACTGTCAAAAAGTCACCGGTTTCGGCTAATCGCCGGTACATCAAAAGCCTGTTAGATTTAAATAATCGAATTTTTGAAGATCGATACGTCTAGACAACCACATTATGTCGCGCCAGTTAACGCTATATCATTAATATGCCAAGCTTACCGTACCGCGAAATCGCAAAACGGAGTTAAGGAAGTTTACCTGGAAAAAAAAAAAAAAAAAAATCTCTTCGAGCTACACGAGGAAGTTCCCTCCATTGGACCCGATCTAACAGACATAGCATACACAGAAGCTTTCAACGAGCGAGCATAGAGGCCGTGCGAGCGTTATCGATATTATCGTAACATTCGAGGCATCGTTATCGCCATGCTTCAATGATCACGTTCACGCACCAACATTCACGGATGAAATATAGCGACCTAAGATATTTTACGATACACAATGTTGCGACCGAAGACATTTTACGATATACAAAGTAAGAGAGAGCGGAAACTTCGAAGATGTTGCGGTGTCTAAACAGAAAAATGAATAATTTGCTCTTCGTTCAAAAAGCAGACTCAGAGCGGACAAGAATAAAGCGAACGAAGAAGAAGAGTCATGAAACAGTTCGGCGCGGTTCGTAGCGAAGGATCGCGGTTTGCTTGAAGATTAGATGCAACTATCAGCAGGATGAACAGCGAGGAACCGGTGTGATGGGCTCGTTTATCAAAACGCTGAAGACGATCAGTGCGAAGTGCCATTCGAACTAATGCTCGTACGTAGAACGGATGCGTTCTCGACGGATTGATAATGGGTTCGCGGTCGCGGCTGATACGAACGCTGCGCGACGAAGATAGCTTCTAAGGGTGGTTTGCGAACGACTTTGCTGCGATAAAATTTAGATCGAAACGCTTTCAGTATGCAAGGACTGCTTTTTAACTCCCGGTTGATCAAAGAGCAAAAAAAGGAGTTACGATTTTGAGGGCGATCGGGTCACTTTGAGCATCACGTTCGTTTTCAGTGTTCTCCGTCGCCAACATTCGTGAAGCATTTTCTCTGAATCATGATCAATGTATTTTTTCAGGTCTCAGGCTTTTTAGGTTTCGATTCAATGTGAAAAAACTTTATGTGAAAAAAATTCAAATTTAGCAAACAAAATTCTAAATGTCTCGATCGCGTGTTGAAACTTATTTCACAGTGGCTCAATTTCCCGAAAATTTTGCACTTCATTCCGCATCAGTTATTTGTTTAACAAAACATATTATTCTCACCACATAACATATTAAAATATCTTGAACAAACATATCATTCTCACTATTTCGCTCACTGGCTTGAGCGTATAATTACTTTTCTTCTAATTCAAATTAATAGTACAGTTTTTTCTTTGAGAAGGTAGAATTTATCACTGTCGCGTGACAATCATAATTTCTTTAGTTGATAATGTAATTATATGAAAGATCAATGGTATCGGAATATAAATGACATTTCAGTTCACATTCCTGAAATTCCTTCGAAAATGACGTTTCTTCCCAGTCGTGGAGACGCCTGCAGTCTTACTGAAATAAAATTTTTATACCATTTCATACGCTATCCAAGCTTGAATCCGCGCTCAGCGCATACATTGTGAATATGCTTCCTATCACGGTGTATTCCTAACAGACTCAAACTATATGTGCAAAACGTGCCACGAGGCTGTGTAACGTAATACCCGGCACGTTGCCGTATAATAATCTATACATCATCATGTGGGTTAATACTGCAAGCCGGAAAATCCATTACTGTGGAATCGAATAATCAACATTTGCGTAACATTTCGCCGACGCCGTTGGAAATATACCGCATTGTTTTAATAATCGTTAGGAAACGTATGTCGGAACTCTACACAATCGCTAACGACGTTCGTGCCGATCGGTTCAAGTTACAGCGTCGAATTTTTTTTGTCTTGCGGATTTGAGGAAACCTTTTTTATATCAATAGAGCTCGAGATCGTCAATCCTACCTTGTAGGTCAGATCACGCTCTTGACAACGCAAACTATCTGCCTTGCGAGCAGCGCACACGTTGCTCACCTACGACAATGGTATGATTTGTCAGATTTTCGTGAAGCAAATGTTTCTAAAAAAATTAGATTCATAAAGTGCGAACAAAAAAAACTACAATTCATTGGGTATGGTTTATCATTGGGTATGGTTTATCACGATCAAATCACGAAATCCGCGTCGATATTTTTATTACCTTGCGTGTATTTTTCGTCATTCCATCGCTGGGACGGAACTATCACTAAATGTTTCGCGCGATCCACCCTGTATAAGATGGATAAAAGGCTTGTCGGAGGAAAAAAAAAAGAACAGAAAATAGAACCGCTCCGATCCTTCGGCTGTAGGCAGTCTCGCACGTCGTTACTTCCTTATCGAATCGTAATACATGGAATCTCGCGTGGGCGCGATCGGCGTGATGAATCGAAAGATGCGTTATTTCCTTGAAACAAGATAGCCGATTGCTATCTACCGTTCCATAATAGTTGGTGATCATCTCGCGAGACATCCCTACCTATGCTGCTGTTAGCGCTGGTTACTGGCAGTGGCCCCTCCGCAGGTTCACTCGCGGACCAGCTGGAATTACTTTCGAGTTTGTGGTACGTGGCGAACGAGCACTGACCGAGACCGTTAGAATTATCGGCGAAGCGTAAGGTATGAATAAGTTGGGATTTTCGCAAAATGCTCAATCAACGTTACGTGTCAACGTTGAATACAGAGAAGCAATGCGCTCTGTCTTGACGGACGCGAGAATTGTCTCTCGAACAAGTTTCTCTCCCGCGAGAATCACAACGATCCTTGGAATCGTCTCACGAGCCCGCGAAATAATAGCGCAGCTTTGCGCGTAGCGGTGTCGTGCTGCAGTTCGGATTGCCGCTGGATTCTCCGTGGCTTCGTCTTTTCAATAAGATCGCGAACGAAACTTCCGGAGTGCTGTGCCAGAAGCAGAGAGGATATCTATACGCGTATTCACTGGTAAATAAGTTGGGGAACTGAGAGTGAGCACATTCGTAATGCGGTGCATACATGTAGAAGAGAATCTTTGGCTAACGTCGCTTTCGAGGAGAATAGTTGGCGAATATTTGATGAGAAGTATTGAGATCGAGAGCTGGAATGCAAAAGCGGCTCAACTTCCGTTAGTACACGACCGAAAGTCTCCAACTGAAATCTTTAATTCAGGCTAAGAAATGCCGATACAAATTGCCTCCTCTAACGCTCTAATTAGGATAGACACGTACATGGTTTATTACACAGTACCATCCACAAAAAAATGTCGAGTCGATGGCACCCGAAAAAATTGTGTTGGCGATAATTTTGTCACGCCTATAAATTAGACACGATTGCATTAGCGAGAGCGATACATTGACCCACGTGTCGTTCGCTATAAACCGCTTTAGATACCGATTATTCGGCCATAATTAATGCAAGATCTTCGTAACTTTAAATATAAATGTGTCGTTGTACAAATCCTAGAGGCACGTTAATGCAAGAAGCCGGCTTAAAAGCTAATACCACCGCTATCGCCTGAAGCTGAACGAGCAAGTGGACCATCTCTACATATATTCCAACGCTGAATGCACGCGCGGGCGAGTCGGCGAGAGAAACGAGGTAGCCACGGGGCTTTCGCATTCGCTACTAAATTTTCGGTAGATTAAGTTAACGCAACCGTAACGCTAGCCGTAAAGTTTACCGTCGTACATAACAATCACGCGGTAAACGGTGAGGTGCAGCAAAGCCGGTGTCTTTCGGTACGATGGCTATAAATGTGTCGCGTTAGACATGGATTGTGAGACAAGCGTGTATCGACGTCATTAGCGACGGAGTATTGCGCAACGGCGAGCAGATTAGAACCCGGTTGAGGAAGACATGTTCACGTGCATGGCATTTTCTCCCGGTCTTCGTCATAGTCGTACAATAATAATCCCCCGAAGAATTCGTATACTCTGCTGCACGTGTCACATGTTTCTACGTTCGAAGCTCGTCGTATCATTCGTAACAAGTCTGACGACTGTTCGGGCGTGCAAAGCTCTTCGTAACATCTGTCGGATCGTTCGCAAGTTGGTGAATTATTTACGTCTGAAACTCTATGTGAAAATATAGCGTCTAAACAGTTCATTCGAGAAGTCAAAAGCGTCGTTGAACACTTTTCGTCGAAGAAGGGTCTGAAAAAAAATAATCGGTTATCCGAAGATCTCAACAGCGAAGTCACACCTTAGTGAGTGAGAAATTAAATGTAAGAAATTAGACTGGAATTTTTTGTTGCAAACTACGATGTACAAAATAGTGTACGAGATGGGTCAAAGTCTTGAGTAATAGAAAAGTCATAGTTATTAATACAGAAACAGCGGCGCCGATTGAAAAATCATCGACGCGACGAGTAGAATGATTATCATCAATTGATTCGTCAAGCCTTCACCGTGAACAAAACTTCGACCTGTATTAACTTCATCGAGTCACTGCTACGTTAGCGGATAGTACCGAGGAATCACGATTGTTTCGCTCTCGAAGCATAATGCTGCGTTGCTTACATGCGGATAGTATACGCTGAAAGACGATAATGCACATATTACTGTATGCATAAACGACGAGAAGCAAAGCGGCTGCATCGTTTATCGAACGAGCAGAGCAATTAAATGACGCAAGGGTGCAGGACCGAAGGGAGTGAGATTGAGAATCGTTCACGGATCACTTTAATCCTTCGGGGTGAGACTGAAAATTAATCATCTGGTCCGTGGCGAATGACCTTTCAGAGATATTGATTGAAGGTTAATGCTCAGATATTACAGAGTCGCAACTACAGATGCATAGTATACGAAAAAAAAAAAAAATAGTCGACTCACGAAAACCGACATGGATAATCGCATTTGTACGTAGTTCAAACACTAAAACAAAAAGTGAAAGTCGCGAACAATTCCAGATAATCAAAGATTATGCTGCTATATAAAAAAAAACATCCAGGTATTTCTGTTAGATCGAAGATTGTCAATAATTGCTGTCCCGTACCATCAGGAATGTGCGATCGTCCATTACGGACATGAGTGACAAAACAGAGCTCCATTCTTTCTCTTGCCTGAACGCATACGGTCACTGCACCTAAGTATATCTGTAACATTTCTGTATATCTATATAGAATTGCTCGTATGGTTGATACGCGTGCCCGGGGGCTGTTGACTGGCGTCCGCAGCCGACGGCTCGTACGTCAAACCGGTACACTGACCCACAGCACTACTCTAGCGCGTACGGCGAGAGCCTTTGTACATGTGCATTGCTTTCCACCCAGACGTCCATTATACGGAGTTCGCACACGATAATTACAAGTCGCTGACGAGATCCGAAGTTGGCACATACGGTGAGAGCGAGAGAGAGAGAGAGAGCCGGATAACAGCGTATAGGTGAGAGGTAGGTGTACAGTAACAGTACATGAAGGGAATTTGGAGACACCTAGCAAATGCTGCCCGCGCTGGAAGTCCCCCAACAGCACCTGCAGGAACACACACACCATAGTTGACATCGAGCCAGCATGCATACCAGTGTGTCGGAACGTTCCTCGAGGGCAAGCAGCACCAGTGGGAGACATGCTGCTCGGGCTTTCGTACGAATAGTTAGGTGTCGAGTTGCCCGTTGAATTTCGTATCCCAGCTTGGAATGGAATGCTTTGCATAATGCGACTTCCCTTCTCCACCCCCGCTTTTGTCCTCCCCGACTCTCAGGCAACCCGCGGGACGGTCATTCGGACTCCGCGACTATCCGCGACCAGCGCGCTCATCCTCTGGCGAAGGAAGCTCTCTCTAATTCCTGAGCGGTTTGGATGCGATCCAGAGAATGACTAAAGGGGCGAAGAGAAAACGACGATTCGCGGAGCACTTCGAAGTTGTCCGGAACGTTGAAGTATCCTCTTCGTACATATTCGGAACAGTTTACATACGGGGTTCACTCGAGCGTGTGCGAGTTTGAGGCCTGAAACTGGAAGTATGGCCATCAACTATGGCGTTGCGATGTGCTTTATTTGTGGAGTCTCATCAGATATGGTTTTGTCGTGATTCAAAACAGCCTTTGCCAAAAACCCATCGGCACATCGACAGCACATGTTAGCACGGGATGGTGGCAAAATTGCGTCATGTGCGTCCGCAGATGCCAATGTTTTTGCCAGAACGTGATGCCAAAAAATCTGAAAAGCATATTGCCAGCGAGCCGTAAGCACGGCTCGCTTATACTTTGCATTTCACTGCGAAGTCTTGATTGTTTGAGTCACGGTTATTTTGAATAAAGAAGAGAAAAAGATTGCAACATTCTAGTTACGATTCTGTTGAAACGACGCAATAATTCTGGGTTGTACTCTGAGTCAGTGTAGGTTACATTTTTTGTCGACTCAATTTTCTACTGTCGAAGAGAACAGTCATTTGTTGACATTTTAACCTAATCATTGATCGATATCAGTACGTAAATAGATTTGACAAATAATCTATATATGGAGGCAAAAAGCAGCAATTCCATTCATATAACAAACGTTATGGCTACTTATGGTTTGTTTGCGTAAAAAATGTATCCAAATTTACTGGGCTGCAATAACACAGCGAGCGGACCCAAGCCATGGGCTTTTTTGTTTGGTCTACCGGATCTGAATCGTACCGTCGTGTTTTGCTTTCAAAAACACTACAACAAATTCTCGCGACTCTCGTTAATATCGTAGCATGGAATTGCTTTGACGAGAATCGCAATCTCTCGCTGCCGTACGCGAAACGTTGTATGGAAATGTCAAAGTTGTACGTGACGGAAGCGCAGAGAGGGTGACGGCCGGCCGCGAAGTGCTCGGTCTATGTCACACAGACATTCATTTCGTGTTTCCCTTCGTCCATTCGACGGTCCTGAAAAGCTACGCACTCTCACGATAAATAACGAGTATTATACAACGGAATTATTGTGATATATATAAGACCATCGAGTAAAACCGTCGATGTAGCGAAAACGCTGTTCTCATAAATATCACATTACGCTTGCGCGTGTACGCTGCAGCACTTTGACAGTGGGAAAATAAAGCGACGCAAATAACCTTCCATATTTCAGCTGTGAAACATTTTTCTTCATCACCCTAGAGAAAATATGTCGAGATGGTTTAAATAAGTGTTACCAGGGAAATTTTGTCCACTTTATTACCGCGATGTTATGAGAAACAAAGCGTCCTGCACGATTAAGCAAAAAAAAAGTAGGTAAGAGGAATTATGACGAGGTGTATTCTCCCTTCGCTGGCTCGTAGTTCAGCGCATCCGACGTGCGGTCTAGACTATTCTCTTTTTTCACAGATAAAAAAAAGAAAGATCGAAGGTAAAAGTTCGGCGAAGAAGTTGAATTGACGTGTCTAGCAGTCGGAGACAATTCAGTGAAGCGTTCGAAAGAATATTCCATTAGAGTTCGCTGAGAACGTTTTCCAGCGGCATTCAGACCCGTAGGAAAATGTGCTCCACTCGCCAGTGCCACTGTAATCGAGGAACGAGAATCCCGAACGTCTCTTTCACGAGCAAACCGCGCCAGGCAGCAACCAGAAAGAAAAGAGATTTAATTTAAAGGCAAGTGAAGAGTCAATAGATGTATATATGAATAGGAGTTACATACCGTGGTAGTCCAACTGGACTGCAACGAAGTTCGCGGATTGTTGGAAACGTGCAGCGGGACGTAAGACAAAACGTAGACTCTGTTGAATGGATTTACCTTGCCCTGACTCGCGATTCAGCCATCCCTTCGGTTGACGTGTCTTGACCACTTTCCTTTTCTCGGCGATAAGTCGCCCGCAATTCCTACGCCAAGGGGGAGCTTAAACGCAACGCAACTTCAGCAGTGAGAATTAAAATCGCCATCTTTACCCACCAGAAAGGTTCCATCCCTGATGTTACGCACTACCTCGCCAGTCACCTTCCATCCATTTGGCCGCCAAGCTAATTATATACCTGTATATTTAATCTCTTCATTACCGTAATCCAAATCCCTGGCATTCTTCTTGCTGGCTTTTCTGCCCCTACTGCGCCCTTAGAGGTACTGAAGCGTTTTCAGAACCCCGCCCCTTCGTTAATTACCATAATTAAAAGTAAATTCATACAATCGGACTCCGCTCGCTCGACAATGTGCAAAGTCGACGGTGAGAGAACGGCTGCGGAGAAGTCGTCAATGCAAAATTCTTTGACATTCTCTTGGGCAAGCGTATTTAGGGAAATACGAGAAGATAGCAGAGTTGAGATGTAAGTCGACGCGGTAGCCGCGGAACCTTAGCAGCGATCAAATTTCCTCTCTTGAGATGACTCTATCGACTTTACATCGGGACCGAAGTTGGGTTTTACTGTCGTGAAATATTATTGTGGTATATTCTAAAAGGCGGGTTGACGGAATTTGTCGAATCTAGCTACAGTAAATTAATACTGATAATTTTGTCGATAACATTTTTTCACGGTGGGAACAATATGACATAAGCCCGTGTAAATGGTTCGCAATCCCAATGCCATCGACGACCATGTCTGCTAGTAAGAACTTATAATCTACCGACAAATGACAAGAAATTCAGATAATATCTATGACATCGAAAATTACCATATTTTAGTGCAGAATGCCTTAAGTTAAGTCGGCGATGTTTATCAACACCATGACAGTCCTATCAGGCCCTTTTCTCAAGATATATCTTTGCTTTGGATTTCAAAGTTTTGCAGCTGTATAGAACGCCTTTTCGACCTCTGACTGAAACTGATTAATGCGTTTGACTCAGCCACGGTATCATGAGTTTTTTCTTAAAAGGCGTGTGAGAATTTCGCGAAAACATGTATAGCATTTTTCAATCAATGATTCGTATTTATTGGAATTCTAAGCACTCTGCTGAGACTAAACGTTTGACCCTAGAGACAGCGACTTGGATGGAACTTCCTTCATTCCCTGTACTACGTACCATGTGTCCTCGGAGAGAAAGAACGATAGCCCCAAAGAGTACTGCGATAATTCACGCTCCGCGAACGTGATTCCGCTTGTTTGCAGTACAAGAAGGCGAAGCACCGAAAAACCGATGCGAGAGGGAAACAATCGCAATCTTAATTAGAATCTTATCTCACTTTCGCGCTGTACATGCTCTATGCACCGTCGCTCTTTCCCACAGCTTCTGGTTGAATAGCTATGGAAGTCGATTTTTTTTTAAATTCTTTGCCGACTCCCGGTACATCGTTTAGTACCTTCGTATAATTAGGTGTGCATTAGGTAGAGATGCGGCCTCCACGGTTGCGGTACGCATCTGTTCACGATACGAAGGCGAGCGAATCGTATCTTATCATTGCAACATTGGACAGGCAAATTCACCCAGCTATTTCTTCACGCCTCGACGACGCAGTGACATGATAAATTTCCGGGATTGTGTGTCATATGAGTTTTTACGGTCACAGTACGGCGGAGACCGATCGTTTGCATTGTGAACGGTCTCGCTATATGAAGATAAAAAAATGATGAGATAGGGGAACGAACAATTAGGTGAGTGCATTAATGGTTAATCGCTTTGGGATTCATGTTGGAGTGTTCCATTGGTGTTATCGGTCCTGCCATCGATATTTCCGTCAGAACTTCTAAGCGTCCGATTTCACGCTAGATTTATCGTATCAGTTGTCCACTCAGCTTGAATACCATATCTGTTACATTTTCGGCGAAAATTGACTTGACACTTTCAATTTCATTCGATTCCATGAATTAGCGAGCGCTTTTAACGATTCGTAAAGGTAATAATTACCGTTTAATTTATTTAACATTCGTCTATGCTGACAGTACTATCGTGTTCATCGATAACGCCATTGAGCCAAGATACAGTACTTGGGTGATGCGTCGACAACCGATCAATCACTGTATCGACCCGTATCCACCAACCCCCTAAACTTATCGACCAATAAGCGATACAAGTAGGCCGATAATTGTCGTCCACCGTTATCTCAAAGGGCCAATTACTGCATGAGTTTCTACTGGTGCTGTTACGCTTGTGGTCATAACGTCCAAATGGTCATTGACAGGGACATATTTGAGAGCATTGCCCTAAAACCATGTCTATAATACCTATGTACACTGTACACGTTTCAGCTAATGCGAAACATACGCTTCACTTGAGGTTCTGAAAGCCCGCTTCCCTTAATGCACCATAACAAGGTATCTAACGCTTGGATGGTAATTGTCGTGGAATTCATTTGACATGTACTTAATTTCGGCTGTTCCAGCGTATATATCGATATCCAGATCGATCGGTTTTTGTGAATTCTCCTTGAATACGAATCCCCACTTGGAGCATCAAGTACAAACCCTTGGATTTTTATAACACATATACGCCAGATCGAGCAAAGATGTGGAGCTGGGAGCGTTACAAAAAATCGAAAAACAACGCGTTAGATAAAGAGCTGAAGAGAGTATGCGGATGAATTTTAAGACGTCAGTGGGAATTTAAGATCGCTTTTGAAATAGAACTTCATTGTGTGCGAATTTAAGTCTGAATTCAAGATAGAAGTCAAGTCTAAAGTTTGTATTGACCTTAAACTCTTTTTCGTCGTTGAATCTATGTCGAATTCCGAATGCGGCTAATTTTTATGAGACTACTCTGTCATGAATGGATGATCTAAAAAAAAAATTTCTTGACCCTGGTTCTATGGCATGATTCTTGGACACGAATTGTTCCTCTATGACGTGATCATGTCCTCGATCACATAATCAGTGATTGTGATGACGGGTGTAAGATGATACTTATCGTTTCTTATCAGTTTGAGTTGAGATCGATCTCACGTTCGAACTTACGATCGAGTTTGTGTTCCTACTTACGTTCGAATTTTAGATCAAACTTGAGCACAAAATGAAGGTCGAAGTTAAGATAGATCACGAGTATTCAACGAAGTTCTCTCTCTTCAGTTGAAACTAATGGTTCAAAATGCGGCTCTTAAAAAAAAATCAGACAGGTCATCATTGAATGATGAAACCATTAAGTTTACTCACATATCTACAATTGTGATCACACACATGTATCGAATGTTTTACATACGTATAGATATGCACATATGTCATACGTAAATTTGCGTACATACTTATACGTATCATACGATTAGGAATTGCATGTATCGGTAGTGTGCGAATTTCCGGCATAATTGGTAAGATGACGAGAGACACGAGAAGGAAGGAAACGTGTATGGCGTTCTACTTCACTGAATGCAGATCCTTGACGTTTGCATGGGCCACAGATGCAGGTCATGTCCGCAGGGTGTCTTCGTAAACCTGGCCTCTTGTGGTTGGTAAAGTATACACGCTCGGAATAGCAACAGCATCAGATCTAACTTGCACAATGTATTTGCTACCGGTACGTATGTAGTACATTCATACATCTGCATCGCTCATTCTCGATGTCACCGTCGCGCTTATACACTTCCTGCATAACGTGATTCTCGCCGCCAGTGATATTGAAATCGGGAACGTGTCTACTCGTATCTGTTCGCAGTGTGTACCATCCCTTGACATCAAATACTCCCGAATCTGGCGTTACGTCAAAAGTCATGAGAGCAAGAAAGTCGCATGATGAAATGTACTACCACAGATATTGGATTCTCATTATTTGTGTATAGGACCTAATAGACATCAAAGATACGGCAGCGCCAAAAAACTAACGTTCATTTTCTGCATCTATCCGAAATTTTAGTGATAATTGAATGAAATTTTAGACCACATTCTTTTCCATGACGGAAATGTTTATTTTATGAAAAATAGAGTGTAGCGATTTAAGCGCGCGCGATGTGTGAAATTGAACTTTGCAGATTGTCTAGAACTTTCACTGCGGATCGTCTCAGTCTGTGCAGAGTCTCTGGTTTGTACAGAGGTGTCTGTACTAAACCCTGCAACAGGCGGAGATTTGTATCGCTTTTCGCTTTCAGCCTCACGGTTTATTGGTACCGGTGCGGTTGTAAGCGATTTCTTTAAGGTTATAAATTCTTCTCTCATGCAGACATATTCTTTCTTCACCTGAGCATTGGACCTCGATAATGACAGCTGTAGAAGCGACAACGAGTGATGAGCGTAATAACATAATACATACGGAAGTATATGTACACTTCGCCGGGTGAAAGTTTACAGTCGTCGGCGATGTGGTCCTTTGTTTTGCCCCTTTTTTATTGTAAGAAATTCCTTCTTTATAACCAATGAACTCGGGTAGCACCCATGTTAGAATGTCGATCATTTGCCGTTCTCGAATAACTGTTCCCTTCGAGTTTTCAAGATACGCACGAGTGTTGGAACACTAATGCTGAGTTACAGAGCCAGTCGTTAAGATGGTTTTCACCGCCGTACCGTTGCCAGATAATGACTGAATGATGGTCAGCGGCTCGCCTATGGAATAACCGACATTAATTGCGGCGACGGCAAATGCACAATAAAAAGCTCCAACCGATATGAAACGCCACGTTGATCCAGCCAGTGGCCGACTGTTGGTCATTGAGCTTTACTCGCGCGTCACATTTTGAAATCTGGCTTGGCAATCGGAAACGAAGCGTTAGTCGATTGAATTCGATATCGTCATAATCGGACAATCGGTTGTTCGCTCGTTCAATTAAACTCCGGCGTGACAGTGAGTCGAGAATCGATCGAATGACACGAACAATCGACTTTGCAATGGCAGCGGCCTAGTATGAAGCAGATTTAAGCGAATTCATAACCGGTAACTCGAGGGAATTCTCAAGGAAAATAAATAAATATTCGTAGACTAATAAGATACTAGGTAAGCAGTTACGATATGAATTAATATATTGGACATTTAAAAAAATATGATTCATATTACCGAATTCCGTTCGAAATTCGTCGGAAGAGACAAAAAAGAAGAGGAAAACCAGATGGATTATAAAGGAATAGAAGGACGGTAATAAAAAATGATACCGTTGGGCGGGCAGGCTCGGTGAAGATCTCAGCGTCACCCCGGTAGTGGCGATGGGAGAGTGGCGAAGGCGCGCGTTCGTGCTCGGTTTCTTCCGAACGGTGCCAAGGTCGGCGAACCGTGGATAACGAGAAAACGACCGGGTACTTCTGCGGAAGACGTATGCAGGGTGTACTGACGGAAACTTAAGGTCGAGCTGTGTAATGACGCGAGTTTAACACGATAGTAGGAACTGACGTACGTGTGTAATGAGACCCCGCGAAGAGAAATATAACTATGGCGGATGAACGCACGCGTGCTCGACATTATGCGCCTCGCAGTATAATACACCATATTCAAGCTGTCTCGTAAGAGCCTCCGAGCTCGGGTTGAAGTGGGTCGTTAAATGTTTTTAACGGATTCTCCGAGATCCCTCCAACTCTGTTTGACGTTTGAAGCCGTTCTCGGGTTCGATGTACAGTCTTCTACCTTCGGAAATACAGTATAATCCGTCTGGTCTCGCGATCACTGGGACTCGTCGCGGTAGCAGCAAGGAAAACTATGGACGAGCAACCGATAGCTGTGTTAACGAGAGCATTACGATAAGTCTGCGTCGAGCTAACTGACCGGTTCTCTGACTCCGGACGAGTTCGGAAAGGTCCGTCGTTAAAATTACGAACGTTCACCTGGAACCGGTAGCAAGGTGGAACGATTTTCATCTGGAAAGGTCGACCTAATAGATCGGAATATGCATACTTAAACATCCAATCAAGGAATAACTACATCGTAGATCAATACCTACGGTTTTTATTTTTATCAACTTGTAACGAAACATGTGTAGCGAGAGCGAAACGGTCTGCTTATTCAATAAGAATGATCGGGTATAGATAAAGAGGTTTCATTGGATAATCCGAGGATAGTAGATGTAAAAGTTAGTTGCGGAATGACTTCTGTAATCGAATCACGAGAAACTTCCCATGCCCTGACTTATGGGTGTTCCTGCGCAAAGAACGAGTGAGATCGTTAAGTTATGAATTACTTGCGGTGTTCACTTGATTTCCGAGACGAAGTAACTAGCTCGCGTAGAGTACGGTCACATTCGCTTAATTGGACGATCGTTAAATTTGTGTTACGCTGCTCTCGGCACTTGAATGCAGAGACCACCCTCAGGTTCTCGAATGCTCTCGTGATAATCCTGAAGAAAGTAACCTCAGCGATGCAGCCGTCAGGTGGAAATGTTAGGTAGGTACTTGGCTCATTGTTATAGTTGAAGTGCGTAGGAAAATTGGAGCACAACGTAACTTTAGGAGGCAGAATTTTCTAACACAATAAGCCTTTTGCACATAACCGTAAAAAATGCGGAAGCACTGTGCAGATCACTTTGCATCTGTGCAATTCAGGAAACGCGATGAAAAAATACACACCACAGTAATCCGTTGACGAAACTTTATTAGTAAATTACACACCGGTAGTGCATTTTCCTCTGTCGCTTTCCGACGTTTCATTTCAATATGTCTCGAATGCTCGACTCGTCTCGATAAACTCGCAGTAGCGGTGATATATTGTAAGTGCTCGAGTCCGTGCCACTTTTCACTTCTAGTCGTATTCGTTTAGCGGTCCTCTGCGTACACGCCCAAGTGCCTGAACAATCCATGAGGCAGGCCGAAAAGCGCGGATGGTTGTGACCACGATTGGATAGAAGAGGAGGAAAACTTCGATGGTCATTCTGTTAATGACCTTTTAATTGGAAAACGACCGTCACCGAAGAGTCGCGGTTACTTGCTTAAAAGCTGTTAATTGTTTGTTTTTTTTTTACAATTTGCTACAAATGAAAAATTCCTCGATTCAAGCATTTTTCTTATACCAACCGAAAAACACTGTTGAATGTACGTTATCGTACCTTGGTTAACCTAACCATTTATTTTCCTCAGTATGTGTTAGATAGATATTGTGTTACTTAAGCGCGGATGAACACGGAACTGTGAAACTGCGGACGGACAGACATACGAAGCGGAAGAGATCTAAAGAGAGACAGAGTTAAGGCACTTACTCATCTCGAGCGCAAAATAATTGAGCAAACAACTGCGAGCTACTGAGTAAATTGGTTCCAGAGAATAATTAGTTTCTCGCGCGTATGTTTGCTGAGATGTGCCCTACGTATCACTTTGAACTCTCTATCGTTCGACCGCTCATTTGATGTTAACTCCGATGACGAGGTCAAATAGCCAGAACACCTGCGTTCCTCTGCTACAAAGGGTTGCGGATGAGCAGAGCAGCTTCAGCGGCAGCGCCACTGTGACGATGCTGGCGCCCGGAACTATGACCGTTGCACCTGCACGTAACACATGCTTCCGCTCCCTTCTCTTGCTATTTCACCCCCGAGATTTTCCTTAGTCATATTAACCACCCTTCACAGATTTCTGAAACGTTACGAAGCAATGCCAATTCCCTCTACACCTCATCTCTGGTCGATCGATCAGACGCATTTGAACCTCATGGAAATCGGATAGAAATCTTTCTTATATTGCAGATTTATTTTACGATACACACCTCACTGTAAAAGATTAATGACTCAGGTAAAATTGACCCGCAGGTTGCCGAAGGAATAAAAAAATGTTTCAATGCAACTTCCAATTTGTGTAATTTAACACGGCGTTGAAACATCAATATATCACCTTTACAGTCTTTCTCTCGGTGTTTCAACATCATGTGGTATTGTCGGAATTGACAGTAACACAGAAACAAAACAAACATTTCTTCGGGAACCCGAAAGCAATATTTTTCTTCTAATAGCACTGGTGTATTTTTTTCTATACTTCAAAGATGACACGACAACGAGATGCAACAACGTGCTTGATAGCTCGTAGTGTAAGGTGTTGAATTCGCGGGAACGGACCGGATCGCCCGATATGAACGCAGCCTGAACCGCAGGATGGAGCTTCCTTTTTTTCTCAACTCTGCTCGTCCCTCGCTATTCGAGCAGCAAGAAATTCCGATCGCTAGAGCGCTCGTATCTTATATCCGTCTCGGGCTCTCGTCAAGACGTCTCCGCGTGTACTTTCCTTCTTCTGCAGATGTATAACCTTTGTACAGCTACGAGAGCACGAGAATGCCCGTATGTACGAGACGCCAGACGTTTTGCCAATAATCCGTCGTAGGCGGAAGCATTTCTCCGGCGAGGCAGCTGCGCTGGTGCTGGTGCCGGTGCGCCGATTGCATCTGACAAGCGTTGTCAGGCACTACTGGCGTTGCGGATCCTCGATAAATCGGCCGTTCGAAAAATACGTGGAAGAGCCCGGAGCATCAACCCGTACCATAGTTGCGGACCATATCGGCAATACATCCGGTGCTTGCCTCCACCCGTTGTAAAGCTACGGTGCGCTTTATTCCCGTATGGATATTCACGGTCGAGGATCCAGCCGCCGACCAGCTTGTCTCGATGCCTTTTTCCAAAACTCGTTTCATTACATATGTCAAAGGTTCATTAACATCCGCGTGAGAACTGAGCAGGGCGTAATGTCATTTATCTGTAGGTCAATGATTAGTTGGAACTCTGCGCTCGGTACACTAAAATACTGCTTATTAAGTGACCAATTGGAGTAGTTGCGTAACTTAGAACCTTCATTTGCAATAACTCGCGGAATGGTAACATGTTTTGGGTTTTTAAACTTTATTTTTCGACCGGGAGTGAAATACTTCTGGTATGACGTCACGTTCGGTAAAAAGTAGTAATTTTTTATCGGGAAATGAATTTTTTCCGTATGCTTTAACTTCTCGTCACAATTAAGATTTTGAAATCGGAAGTATAGTTTTCCCGCATGACGTTACTTCTAGTGTTAAAAAAATTAGGCGTTCATCTGCTAAGCAGTACACATTGCTTATTAGTGCTCGAAAGATCGTCGGCTTCGCTCTGGTTATCTTCGCTGGCCGGAGACGGACCGATACGGTGTTTTGTCGTAAAGCAGTTAGATTGGAATCAGCGATGTGCCGTTTTTCGCATTACGACGGAATCCCACCTGGGCCGCAATCAACTTTGGACGAGACGGTAGATAAAGAGTGTTCGAGCAGGATTCTTCGTTATACTTCGTTTCTGATTCGCGGACAACACTTGTGCGATTTTTCTGGGAGATTCTCTCGTGAAACGCAGCAAGGCTGTCGCTTCACGTGAGCACTGCGGAAGGGTCATCTGCTGAGTGCCTGGAAGACCTACACGTACATGCGTTCACCTCTTCGAGGAATCCGCGTAGGTTCGATAAGTCAAAGCACACAAACGTGAAGCATAAATCACACCGAACGAACAGCTATTCAGAATTACCGATACGCATCGAGGCGCAAACTTGCCATCAACCCGCTTTTCGATTCATCACTTTTCTTCGATCACCGGGCTGTCGTGAAATTCGTGCTCCATTCTGTCGGGAAATTATTCTCCACGTAGCAAAGGCTTGTCACGATGCCAAAGTCATCGTACACCGAAGGTAATTTAAAAACCAGCGAATTCTGGGACTGCGCCCCCGCAGGTCGAAACGCCGGAAGAACTTCAATGACGTTGAAAGGCCAGGACTTTAACGCGTGTCCAGAGGTCTTTCGTCACTCCGCAACAATTCTTCCAGCCGGTCATCATGCTTGTCCCGGCGTATATAAGCTGCTTCGAAGTCATAGGTCTCGCCGTACAACTCATAAGTCCGTGGTGCTCAGACTTTGGTGTCACAATAACGAGAAGTTAAAGTCACCTGGTTCGCTCTTTTACACTGACGGTGTACGGCATGCTCAACCGCGTCACTGTTCACAATCAACAAACACGAGTAAATCATGAAAATTTGAGCTCCTCTCTACCTTTTGCTAAAGTTCTTCAACAAGGTTCAGATACGGTTCTCGATCAGCGAAAGAATAAAATAAAATAAAATAAAATGAAATGAAACTTCAGAACAGTTAATCCGACATGGCAGATAAATTTGTTCAAAGTAGCAACTAGTAGGAAGACTCTTGAAACAAGTGTTAACTTTCACAATATTTCTCTTAGTTCAAGAACACATGTAATAATACGAATCAATCTTCTTTACCGTTAATAGATGCATACGATTTGCGATGAAGAATTGTAAAACTGTGGCACTTTATTTGACTAGCTTGCCACGCCGCAACTATCCTAATCTGGCTGTAATGGCAAGTCTGATTAAGTTGACGTTCATACCCAATAGACTGATTCGCCCAGAACGAATCCGAAATCCCTTTGATCGTTATTGCGCGGGTATTGACTGATGACAAAACAGTGACTTAATGTGAAGCTAAAAACACAGAATCAGTAATACACAGAATCAGGTATATTCTATGTGACGACACTCGCTGGCCACACACGTGAAATCCCGTTAGATAATGGCAGTTGAGGGTCATCGGCACGAAGTGGATATTTGCAGACTTTACAGAAAATTATGCGACCAGTACTCGGTATCATTATCCCGTGAAAATCTCTGTTAAACTCGGTCAGTTCTAATATTCACGGTAAATCCGAAGCTTGTAGATAATGTGAGACGTACAAGCGGGCCCGATCATTAATATCGATAGCGATGTACCTACCTGATGTACTATTGAATAGCTCAGGGATTTCTATGTTTCCGAATATTTGTAACTCATTGTGAATTCCAGAGAATATTTTGTTGGCATAGAAAATGATTTTCATTTACAAAATTCGAATTTCAGACAAAAAAAAACAAAATTTACCGAGATGTCTGCTTCGAAGTTATCAATTTCTTGTTTTAGCTCCGAACACAACTTAGTCATATCTGACTTTACTTAAAATGATTAAAAAAATTTATTTAAAGACTTTAATTCTCCTCTACCTTTGGAAATTATCGCCAGTCTTCGCGCTCCAATCTGGAACTCTTTTGTCGTCGAATTCATTTAATTAATCAATGCAGTTCATTAAGCGATGGAAAGACTTGGTTATAATAATAAGGGTGGAGAGGCGGCGACAAAAAGCGTTGTGCGAGTGGGAGAAGAAGGCAGAGAAGAAGAAGAAGCGAGAAAGCAAGCCGGAAGACTTCGCCATTCGTCGTCGTCGTCGATGTCCGTAGACCCAGCGGCACATAGCAGAGGAAGGCGAAGAGTACAAGAAGAAGAAGAAGGGAGGAAGAAGACGACAAGAAGGACTGCTGAAAGCGCGAGAGCGGCGCGAGGCTAAGTCTAATGAGGAAGGTACACCAATTAAAACAGAGTCGTAATTAAATGGCCGAACGATGACTCTGGATTAATGTAATTACGGGACGAAATAACACCCGCGTTGACCGGCTTAATCAATGAACTCGTTGCGCTAATAACACAAATGAGCAATAATTATATACCGCGGATATTCGTTGCGAGTCGCACGAGGCGATTTCCTTGGGGAGCTTCCGAGAACATTGCAGTGGTTCACTTGTGGAACTATCGTAAAATGCCGCAGACTTTCGATGAATTCTCTTTCACCATTTTTTAAATAACTTTTTTTTTGTTTTAGATTAAAGTTAAAATATCGGAAAGGATGAACGAATCAATATGAAATGAAATTTTTATACCATTTTACAAGAAAAAGGCGTCGATCACGTTTAGCTGCGATCTGAACGTCCCTTCGAAAAGTTATTATTTGCTGACGAAGGATTGTTCGTTTGTCGTTTAGAGAAAATAATGATCGTTATAATTCTGGAGCATGTAAAATGTTTTTCTAGACCATAATCTGGCAACTTTTTTTTATCCACTATCTCCCCTTACGTACTTAGTATACGACCGAAAAGTAAAAATTGATAGGTGTTTCGGGGTAACGAAGTCGATCGATAGCGCAAGGACTCGACGTACGCAAATTTTGCGGAAGTTATTTATCATTTAATTATTATTAAACACGGAGCAACCCACCGGAGTTGACAATGAGTGATATTGCGACAAACCCGAATCACAAGATACGTAACAATGTAGCTTACCTCGTCGTTGAAACCACGGGACAATCTCGAAGAGAAAAGATCGATAAAGTCGAAAAGGTTGAAACGGAAAATGTCTTACCTGAAACAGAAAAATTGAATTGTTCTATGTACAGTGGTTTCGGGAAAAAAGATTATATAACAAGCATGTCGAATTCTCCATAGTAATTAACGCTGCATTTGTTTGCAGGGTAAACTCACGTGCCTCGCAAAACCATTTTTTTTGTTCATGATAAGCTCCGAAATTAAAATTCATCTATTCTCGTAAAGCAGAATTTCATATTCTTTTATTCCTTTGGGGTAAAATTCAATGGATTTATGTCCGCGCGTAGCGCTAGCTGTTTGTGTCATCGCGTTCGCGGAGGTTGCGATACTGGCTGAAATGTAATTATTTTATATGGTGGTGATATAAGCGCGTTCGTAGTAGAAACTGGATATTCGCAGTGAGATAAATATTTTTACATCGAACAAACCGGCGTACACGTTATCGTGCCTCGTTGTCCTCAGTCACGTGATGATGATGCCCAAATTAATTATTCGTCGCCCCGGTGCTCATAAAAATGAATTAACATGATACGAATCAGAGCTCGCGATGACCGAGAGCGTTATGACAAGATGCTAGGTAAGCGCCAACGTAACGTCGTCGCTACGTCAACGCTTACTAGAAAGCTCATTTCTAGACGCATTAAACCGCATACGGCGATTAAACGAGCGGGAATCTAACGGCTTAGAATAATTAACTGGCGGCGTGAGCGCATCTTGTGCATGAGCTCAACTATAAAATTTTATAATTAATTTAAGAATCGGATGATGAGCAAGCAGGCGACGCAGCCGGGCGTGAAGACACACTGCCCCACATAGGTAAAAGCAACGTTTATCTGACTCACTCCTTAAGCTTTTAATTTCTCTTCGTTCTGTGAAATGGGCGATTCATGGAGTCTCTTGTAAGTCGGAATTAAGTCCTGCACGAAGCGTTAATGGTGGGACTAATCTGACTGAATCCGATGCGCCGTAAAAATATTTACTCAGGCGATGGAGGATGGAAATCTTGATGCACGTATTCCGACAATACCAATTTATATCACTAATTTTTATGCCGAGATTATTTTCGTCTACCGGACTAACTGCTAACGAGAGAGAAAGATGATTTCTTTGATCCTTAACGTGGGGTAAGCTGCACCGAGCCTCGGGGCGAAGAGTGAAGGAGGAAAGAACGTTTATGCCTGGAGTAAAATTTTTCATAGCTAGCTCGTACGTGCTCGAGGTAGTTCATATCTGGGACCCCCAAGTAGCCGAGTAAGTCCTCGAGTACACGGTGCTCCCTCGCTCTCTCGAGAATGTGGATGGCCGAAGGTCTTACCACTTGTATTTTCTCTTTTCTCTTGCGCGTGCAGCTAGTCCGAGCTGAGTTGCGACGAGGTCCACTTTGCGTTTGCTCGGCCTGCAACGGTGAAGTGACCCGCCAGACACTCATCAACGCCTCAAATGTACGGAACCACGCGGTGAGGCAGCGGCTCTTTTCTACTTTTTTTTTGTCTCTCCACCGTTTCACCAGCCTCAACCCTTTAAATAATCCGCTTAAGAATCAATGAAGCCTCGTGGAGCACTTTGGAATACCGAAAAAAAATAAGACGTGCATCCCCTTATCGCATTATCGGCAAGGAAAGGTCTCGATAGCGTGTCGACGTTCATACTTTCCATGTTCTCACCTTTGCGCGTACACGCCGATCTCGTGGTTCCCAGCGGGGGAAAGAATAGGTTCGCATGTACGAAAAAAAAAAATGACTGGTGCGAGACTCGTGAACCACCTGACCGCTCGTACACCGTGCAACATCTTCTCTACGTGCACACGAGAATCCCACTGTGAGATCTCCGGTCACCAGCGGGTTGCCGGATGAACTGTGAGCCCAGCAACCGTGTTCGTGTCAGGGTCAGCTCACTCACGAACCGCTCACTTGTAACTCTAAGCCTGAACTGTTGATTTTGTAAGTCAAAAGTGTGGTTACATACTTAAGGTTGACTGACGATCGCGGGATAAAAGAAATCGCGTATCCGGGGAATCTCGAAAAAATTAATGGATGACTAAACGCCTCAAGAGCAAAGCGAAACCTGCGCGATCGAAAGATTGAATAAAAATAAAAATAAAAATAAAGAATTGCATTTTTTAATTTATATTTACTGCGTTTTTTTAACTACCATAATTTTCGATCGGAGTAGAATATACTGCGACACTTCTGGAATTTGCTTCAAGCCAATATGAAGAACTGGATCGGTCTCTGTCGAAACTCAATTGCGATGTACAAAATAGGGTAAGAGGTAAGTCAAAGTCTTGAGTAACAGGAAAGTCACAGTTAATAATAGAGAATCAGCGGCACCGTTTGAAGAGTCATCGTCGCTCCGGGTAGAATGACCATCGGCAATTGATTCGCCACGCGATCACCGTGAACAAAACGTCGATCCGTATTAAATTTATTGAATGTCTGCTATGTCAGCAGATAGTACGATGGATTCGCGATTATTTCGCTCGCGAAGCATACTTTTGCGTTGCTAGCGGCGTGATAGCATAGGTTCAATGAATACGTACGAATCACTGTACGCATAAATGATGCGAAGCAAGGTGACTTGATCGTTTATCGAACGAGGAAAGCTATTAAATGACGCAAGGTTGCAGTGCTGAAGGAACAAGATTGCGAGTCGTTCACGCATCCTTTCGATCCTTCAAGACAAGACTCAGGATTCACTATCTGGTCCGCAACAATTTACCTTCCAGATATATCGATAAAAGTTTAATAATCAGATATTATAAAGCTGTAACTGCAGGCAAACAGTATTATCTGCTAGATTCTCCTTCAATCTAGCAGAGCTTGATTCAGCGAGCCAATTAACAACGTACGGAATCCTTTACTTCGGTTTATGGGCCAAGGTTCATTTAGCCATCTGGCTCGAGGTCCCTTTTGGTATACAGGAGTATTGTATGCTCCGCGAACTCGGCCATTGAAAATCACGCAGATTCATCATTTAGCTTGCATGACTAACTGAGCTAAAAACCCTCTCGCTTGTTTTCCTTTCACTACCTATTACTAGCGATTTGTTACCTATTACTTACATAATCGTGCATAGCCAATCAATGACGCATACATGTGGTTGACCCTAACTGTCGTGAATACACGAGCGCGTTCGTTAAGAACGCTTCATATTGTAAGTGATTTCTGAGACTTGATCTACGTCGAATATTGAATTGCGGATCGAAAGTCGCAAACAATTTCAGATAATAAGTTTAAATATTTATGAAAAAAAAAATCGAACATCGTTGCGAATTTCCCGATAGTACATCGGATGACCAACCACTGCTCTACCACGCGGCATCACAAACGTGGATTCGTGCGAGACTGGGCATCGAGGAATAAACAGATCTCCCGTCTTTCTATCACCCGATCGCATACGATTGCTGCACTTACGTGTAACATGCCTGTATATCTATATGGAACTGCTTCTATGTCCGATACGCGTGCCCGAAGGCTGTTGACTGGCATCCGCAGTCGACGGTTCGCACGACGAACCGGTACACTGACCCACAGCACTACTCTCGCGTACCTCGTGAGCCTTTGTACATGCCCAGTGCTCTCGGCCCAGACGTCCATTATGTAGTGTTCGCACACGATAATTACAAGTCGCTGAAGAGAACCTACGTTGGCACATACTTAGAGAGGGAAAGAGCGAAGAGTGAGGTAAGAGCAAATAGGTGGGCACGTAGGCGTACGGTAACAGTTCACGTTGGGGATTCGGAAACAATTAACAAATGCTGTTCGTGCTGAAAGTGCCAAACTGCACCTGAACACATGCACCGTAGTTGGTATCTAACAAGCATGCGTACCTGTGTGCCGGAACGTTCTTTAAGAGCGAAGCCGCGAGTGAATGACGTGCCGCGCGGGGTTTCGTACGAATCGTTAGGTCTCGAATTCCGATTTGTCGCTCGGAATGGAATGTTTTTTACAACGCTTCCCTTCTTGGATTAGGCTTTCGTTAAACCCCGCCCCAAACATATATACGAAAAATATGTCTGTACGTTATCAAATTTCTTAAGTTTCTTTCAGCAGATGCTCGCAGTTTGTCAACGCAATCTTTCGTCAACCTTGTATCGACTTTCCATCTTCCTACATATTTGTCATGTTCTCACCTTCGCGCGCACAAGCCGATCTCGTGGATCCTAACTGGAAAAAGGATAGTTTCGCATGCAAGAGAGAGAAATAAAAAATGACGGGTACGAGAATAGCGAACCGCCTGTCCGCTCGTACACCGGAGCAGAATCTTCTCCACGTGCACACGTGAACCCCACTGTGAGATCTCCGGTGACCGGCGGGTTGCCGGATGAGCTCCGAGCAGGGCACCCACGTCTTCGCGTCAGGGTCAGCTCACTCACGACCCGCTCACTCGTGAATCGTGCACACGTGAGCTTTTCACGCGTGTACGCGGTAGCCTTAACCCCTCCGCGTTGTGCTTCGACGAGAGTTATATTCTATGAATTCTTCTCACAGAAACATACAATTTTCAACATTCGTCAACGAACCTTTACCGTTACACGCCGATTTCTCAGAGACTGTCGTGAGGACTTGCGCACGCGCACACGAAGCGTTAATTCACGGGGCCGCCGCCGTACATACACGGGCTAAAGTCCTCGGAGTTAGGATTTTTTTATTCTCATATTATGCCTGGTACCAGACTGCGGATAGTGTGCGGAATCTATAGGAGTACGGTATTCGTTGCTTATGCTATCGTGAACCTTCTGTTGCGTCGCTGATGTCAGCGATCAGCCGCGAGACACCGGGCCATTAGCCGTCTTTTTCGCGGGTATATAATCTCTCATCCAGCCACGTATGCGCCTTTAGAATGTATATTATAATATCGCATACACAACCCTCTACGCATGCAGGCCTCGCGATTGCTTATATCGTATCCGCGTCAGATATATAGTAGTCGGTACGAACGCTGCATCGATTACATGGTAGAATGTGCGATTGTAACGGTACGTTTGGCTGTGCCGATCTTCGGCGGACTCGCCATTTTTTTCCTCGCGTTTTTACAAGTTTTTCTTCTTCGTCGAAAATTGTCGTGTCCTTAACGATCAAAGAGCTTCGTTAGTGAGGTTTTCAACCGCAGCACCGATGTGGACGTTTACGGGCGGTTTTAATGGAAGGCTGAGCACTTGTGAGTATCAAAGAAACGGAGTTGTAATTTCGAATTCATTCGTCTCTAAAGCAGTTTTTTTTGTTATGAAACCATTTCGGGTGAAATAGATTTACATTGTAAAAAGTTTATGTTGATGTTAAGGCCTGTTTTACGGTAGCTTCTGAACCGAAAACTATTTAAAGGAGTACGCAGATTTTATAATTGTTTGTAGAAAATTTTGGGCTTTTAATAATCAGTAACCGCAGTCAATTAAAATTACTACATGATCCTCAGTTAAGTAAACTATTCATAACAATGTTTTTACAACTATGTGAACACGTACGTGCACATTTTCATGCCAATGAATGTTCGTTGAATTTTTTCAAGGTGAAATGCTTATTTTTAATCGACTATAATGTATCACGCCTCCGTCTGTTCCACCAATGTTGCTCTACAAATTCACCGAGCAGTTTTTTTTCTATTCTTGGCCTTTTAAAAATGACAATAGTTGCTTGTGGCCGAAAATAATTTTCTTTAAAAAAATCGACTGTGCCATTGCCCAAATTCGCCCTTCACAAAAAAATACCAGACAAAAACCTCTACAAATCTCCGTTCGAGTGCAATCTCTAATATACGGGGAAAGCTATTCCCTTCATGATGTAGAAAAGTGTGTATTTTATGTATAAGGTTCCGAAGTAGATATTAAAAATTTCAAAGTCCGAAGGGGGAGATAATACTCCTCTTTCGCGATAATACTCTAAGCGTGCATGCGAGAGCCAGCTGGAGAAGAAACTGGTTTATAGCTTCTTGTTAGTTGCAGTATAGCTTCTTTGTTAGTTGCAGTCAACTTTCTTGAATCTTTCGCTCAGAATATTGAGTCTCGCTATATCCGAGGGCAGCTACCACTATGTACTGTTCGTACTTCCTGTTCGTAGGATGGAGAAGTCGAAGAGGAGGCTTTAAAGTTGCAGTGCGGTGCGCCAGACACGCTTTACTTACCCACTGCGCTACCTCGCCCGCGGACTCAACCGTGTGGCGAAGAATAATATTAACTGGACCGTAGCAGACTCCCTGCAGACACAAAACTCGCACGCAATATTATTAACCTCGCGCCATGAAAAACTTTTTAATTTCTTTTCTTTCCCGCGTCTCGTGCTATGCATATAGCTCGCAGCAGCAGCGGAGCCGTTGCACGGAAATGAGATTTATAACTCGAAGAATGTTGCCCGAAAATATTCCGAATTCGTAAAATTTTATCCCGTTCGTTTGAGATGAACTTTAGCAAAAAGTCCAGTCACATTAAATCAGAATGATCCGTTCTATCGACTATGGGATAAGAAGGTTTCTTCTATAGATCGATACGTATCCCAGTGCCGACATACCTTCGATGAGCTCTTTTGAATTAACTTATTGTTCTAAATGAAATTTTTTTAAACTCTAGAGGACGCTAAACCTCATGCCAAAAACACAGATTCCAGGTCATAGGGCGCGGTTGGACCTACTCGGTGACCTGGGCGACCCGTTACGAGGCTTTCGTAAAAGCTGGAGCTCTACAAGCTCCCTCCGTCTTTGCATCATCCTGGTAACCGTTCTTCTCTCTCCCTTCTCGCTTCGCCATCCATTCTCGTTATTTTCCTCCCGCTATGTGAAAGTTCTTGTGGTCCAGAGGGGAGTAAGAAGGCCAATCTCGCTAGGGTGGATGCATCTAGCCCACTAGCAGCAACGTCAGCGGAGTCGCAAATAACTTGTAATGTTCCTCCAGACCCGAGCGATGAAGGCTTTCTCTTCCCTTATCCTCTGTTTTCCTCGCTGGTACTCAGTGCGGCGCTTCGGGCTGCTCGACGGCATGAAAATGACGCTGCAAAGGACCTCGGGACTTGACGTCGCGGTTTAAAGCCTACCAAGTTCAACATTCGCGACACAGAGTGAATACACTCATTCGCAACACAGGAGATAGCAGTGAATGTGAACTTAAGTACCAATATAGCGATGACAATGTACATCGACGAGACCATACCATTTTTTTTGTGGGAAATTAGAATGGAGCTATCGATACTGGCAGTGGATGAAGATCATGTGAAAATCCAGGTGAGATTTAATCGTTTATCCAGCTAGGGGACCGCACAGTTCACCAGGTGTCTTGTGCACCTAGAGAACGATCTGATAAATATGGCTATATCGCTTGAGAAATATGACCAGGGCACATAGTAGGAGGGAACTAGTGTGCCACCTATCGTTGTGAATACCTTTTTTCGTTTTTCGAAGAAATTACGGTCCCAAACTGTGGCACATCACCCTTCCGCCCATCGCAGCTAAAATGGTTTTCACAGAGAATTTCTCGCTATGAGCGGAGATTCAGTTTCGTCGAGGGTTCACGCGTTGTACCCCGAAACAAAGGAAATCTGAGACGCACACAGAGATGTACAAGAACGGGGCAACGCAGACGGCAATGCCATGTATTATTATATAAGTTGAGCCAACAGTATGCGGGCTGTTACTCGTGCAATTCAAACCGGAAACTCTGACACGGGTTGTCGCAGAGGGCTTTCGGGAGTTGGGAGTCGTTTGTACGGCAACGATATCTCGCTACCAGAAGCACCGCAACACCGTGCAAACGCGCGAAAACAATTACACCCTTGTCCTTCTGCAGGCTGAGTTGTCCAGCTGGCCTTTTTTCCTTGTGGCAATGGGCGCAAAGAAGGCAGACGGCCCGAATAGCCCAAGGGTCGAAACCCTCGCGCCGAGCACAGGTAAGCGGATATACTATTTACCTCTGCATATGGAATCTACCGTTACATATGCGACTTACCTTTACGTGTTCGACCCACCTCTATATCCACGATCTACCTCTACATATGCCATCTACTTCCGCATGTCCGATGCACTTCGACGTATGCAATCAGCTCGCCGTGCATTTGAGGGAAAATGCCTTTTCTGATTTTGAAACTATATTTTTCGGCTGGAAATGGCGTCATACTGGAAATGCGTAATTTCCGGTTGAAAAATCACGCTCTCCGATGTGACGTTACATCAACAGTAGATCACTTTCGCGTAAAAAAATCTTGCATTTTCATCCCGAAAGTACCGTCATATCGAAAATACAGTTACGATATCTCGGTACCGCAGCGCAACTTCGACCGGACTCACGACAACAATTGCACCACTGTCCTCCCCCAGGCTCGGTCGTTCAGATGGATTTTTTGTTGCGTGGCGGGGAGAGGAAAAAAAGGCAGACAGCCCGAGCAGACCTCTCCATATGCAAACAGGTAACGATCAACACACTCCGCATTTTGAAATATTAGTTTTCGACCAGAAGTGACGTCATACCGACAATAACGGCGATATCTCGCAACGAAATGAACCGAAAAGCCACGCCAACGCCCGAAAACAATTACACCCTTGTCCTTGTGCAGGCTTACCCACGTGGGCTTCTTTTCTTTGTCGCGACGAGAGCGAAAAAGGCAGAGAGCTTGAATCGCCCTAGGGTCGAAAGCCTAGCGTTGAGACCCCGTAAGCGGATATACACTCTACGTCTATATATGCAAATATCAAGCCGTCGACTGCGTGTCCATATATGTGACTATGTATATGTATTTCTGTGTGTATTGTGCAGGAAAGGCTGCAACACTTGGACGCAAAGACGGACACTTAACCAGGGCAAAACAGCCCGGTTCAAATCCGATAACGCGATACCATACTCGACCACTCTTCCGGCATCTGGGCCGGAAGTGCTTTCGCTTGTAGATTCTTTCCGAGTAACCCGAGGCTAGAGCTTTCGCGATTACACTCGACACCGTCCTCTTCCTCGCCGCAGAGACGCGAACAGCCGTGAGACGGTGCTGTCCGTTCTTTCTGTTTTACTATTTCTTTTGTTTCACCCTTCAGCCCGGCATTTGCTCTCACCTCTGACGATAAAGTAAGCATATTTTCTCGATTATAGCTCGCGGCTCGAGGTCGGCTTGAAAATATTTTCACAGCGACCCACTTCGATAATCCAGAGTGCGTTAACGACACTTCGAGGGAGATATCAAGGGAGATCCTTGGAAATCCAATGAAACACGTTCAACCGTGGCAGGTTGACTTTTCTCATTGTTTTTCTTATCGAATAATCTGGGCCAAGGTGGCCAGAGTTATTCCTTGAATCTGATAGTCAGATTACAGAGATCGCTGTTGAAAAGAGAAAACGTGCGGTGAAATAAGGTCACGCGTGGAATTACATAGTTGCCGTTTAGTCACGGCTCGAGCTGTTCGATGGAGCGTGAAACGCCTGGAAATTACATCTTGGAGTCGATTATCGTCGCACGAACATTGCTAATTGTTACCGAGAGAATTTTGTTTGGTGAAAAGCGACACGCACGAACACAAATTACGTTGACGCTATCGAGTTACGTCGACGCTATCGCTCGTGTAAAGGAAAAGAGAGCAATGTCGACGCAATTGTTGATGACGTCGTTAGAACTCATTTCATATAATGGAAAAAGTTATGATAAGAGATTACAGATAATTCTGCACGCGGGAGTCGATACGAAACACGACGACGCATTTGTAAGAGCATTTACGACGATACTTTTCCCTACAATTTCGCACCTGCAATCACTTGACGTTTGTATGAAGATGTTTAAGGCTTTGACTGTTAGTGTGACGAAGTTTGATGAGGATATTTCTAAATGTATCTGCAATTAATAAACGAAGTTAGGCAAATATGTGATGAATAGTGATGCATAGCGGAGGAAGTGTTTTTTCATTTGCCAGCAATTTATTGCAAATTGTTTTCTTATGAGGGTAAATATTTTTAGGCCTAAAATTGATAATTTAGATTTAAATAATTTTATGCAAAGTAGTGATCAACTGTGGGTAAACATTTTTTCTTTCGACAATAAGTAACATATTATTATTTTATTAGGTAAGTTGACCGTCGGAGGGTGCAAATTCAGTTACATCGAAAATTTAGTTAAAATCGAATGCCTCGACCGATGAATTAATTTCATCGAGAATTTCCACAGGGCAGCTTCGAAACCTCTAGCCATGGAAATCTCCAAAACCGGTTGCCGCAGGGGCGACCAAGCTGGAGGTAGTCAGTTCGGCGAACATACAAAAAAAGTTAGACAGATCGGGTATACCATTATTTTTGAATAAAAAAAAAAGAAATCACAAAGAACCCTTTAGTTTTTTACGCTCTTATTTGAGCTGGAGTTATGTTCGTCAGTCGAACGAATGAACTAGACACTTGCAGCGAGTAGAATCCAGCTGCAGCCCGGAAATCGCTAGTGCAGACTCGTTACCCAAAAATTGATACGCGAAGTCGGAACGCAACTGTGAAAAAAAAAAATCGTAGCAGAATTTTCACAGCGCTGCAATGAGCCTCTGTAAAACACGGAGACACAGAAATTTTATCAAATTTTTTTAATTTCACCGATCTAGCTTCGTTCCACTTCGGTGCTATGCTGATTGCGCACCTCGTTAACCGCGCTGCTCGAACAGTCGTATTATGGATATACATAGTGACATTTACCGTTGCCCCAGGGCCGGCGAATGAGGATCAGGGCAGTTTCATCGACGGAGTGACAATCGAAATTGCACATGCGAGGCGTCATGAGCGGCACCGAATGATATTACGGTTTAGTTTACCTGGCGTCATTACGAACCATCGCAACGGTACCGGCAAGCGGAATCACCATCGCCACTCGAAGCAACACAGCAGTGCGGTATGGAAACGAGTTCCGTGTCACGAGCATAAACTTCCCCTTGGGCCATCGCCACTTTTCATTGGAGCTCGTTTAACATTATAACGTTTTCCCTCCGGCGGTCGGTGGCGTAAATGAGCGACCGCCGGCGATAACCACCGCCTCGTATAATATAGTACACGTTTTGCGTGGCGCGTGACAGAGTGGACGCAGCGTTTATTGTGCAGCCGATGCGCAACCAACCTATACAGACTTTCGTCGATATACGTTTTTTTTTCTCGCAATAAAGCTGCAGCTGGACGTTCGTTCCAATCGAACGGCTAACCGAAATAGTTAATGCTTCACCGGCGCTCTCCAAACATACGCAGCGGGCTGATCTCAACGATGAAGAGCTCGTATGTGGAAGCGCTCGTGAACATCAAGAAGAGATACGTCGATCGTAGTGTAGATTTTGTATCATCGACGGAACACACTTCCCGCGGGATCGATCCGCGTGTCAGCTCATGGCACTGATCGCATTGTCGAAATTGCACCGTACAATTTTCGAAAATTAAATTCTGACGCTTTTCATTCCCCTGTGACGAGGCTGAGTGAAACACATTTTTTTTAGATTTTTTTTTTCAACAAATTGCTTTCCAACATGAAAAACGAATTGCGAGTGGGACCGAAAAACTAGCGAGCGCACTGCCAGGAGAGCTAAATAACGAACGGACCTGACGGCCGCATCGGGCTTTTATCGACTCATTAAAGTGATCGCTTTTTAAAAGAATTTTGGGTAAATTGTCAAGAGAGATTGTCATGACTGCTTTATTTACAAAATCGCACACACTTTTTAGTTCGATTGCACAGAAAGGGCATGATAGAATATATGCAGCGTGATTGGCTGCGAGCCATGCCGATACAATCGGAATAACAGTGATTCATACTGCAGGACTATTCGAAATGAAAAGATTACAAAAGGGTGGTTCGAGTTCTCAACGTTAGAAAAAATAGGTTCTTTGAAATAAATCCCCTAAGTTGGTAAAAGTCATTTGTCGTGTTGTCATCTTGTCGTGGTTTCTAAACTAACAAGACGCGGAAACTGTTTAGTTTTTATGAAAAAAATGTGTATATATATTTATATGTAAGTGGATATATTTTTTCCGAAGATTCCGAAGCGAACAGGCTCATCGTAACCATCGATTTTCGCTTACAGTTTTTCATGTCGGAGTCATAATTACTTCTCATGACTAATTTCAATGTATGATGAAACATTCGATAGTCAACTGACGCCGAGGAAAATCCAAGATTTCAGACACGTGTCAGTGATTGTCTCAAAATCGAGTATGTTGCTCATCAGAAATAAAAATTCAAAAGATAATCTTGATTCCATTTTCTTTTTCTCTCGTTCAGTTTGGCGAATCACAGATGCGGATATAAGGTCCACTCGCGGAACATAGTTTCAGTCATGTGCAAACAATAAAAGTTGACAAAACCATCGCACAGTTACGGTAATTGACACACAGATAGTTGGCCGAAGTGTCTCGGCTAGTACGAGAGGTGCTTCTGCGTACAACGATAAGCCGGTGCAAAGAACCTCGGAGAGTCAACCGAGACCGTTTGGAGTCACCAGCTAAGAGCGGAAAACCGTAGCGCTTTTAGAGTCACCAATGAACAAGAACGAAGAAGGGCGCCCTTGTGGAAATTACGGTTAACTGTACCAACGGGAGTCGACGTTCTCTCGTCTGGCGGAGTTAATTAGACAATAACGGCCTCGGCTCTCGTATTTATGACTCGGGCTAGCGATCTTCTTTGCTCCGTATCTCGCTCCAGTAAAAATTGCGCGTCGAGTAGGTACTTTCATTGGGTGAGCAGCGACGATCTTCTTCTTTTGCATCTCTCTTGCCACTCCCATTTTGCGCCCTCGGCAATAGCTCGGTTCCTCAACGACAACGACAACGAGTACGACTTTGTTTTGTCGAGTCCCTCCGGTACGTCCGCACACACACTTCAAGAACTGCAGTTACATTCTCCACCGTTCCGAGCTATACATGTATCACTGCAGAGATGAACGGGACGCAAAGATGCGAGCGAATTCTCCCAGGTGAATCCTATAAATGTGTCGAGAGGTTTCTTCCCTGGCCTATCCCTCTCCAGCCGGTATCCAGATTCAATTACCAGCTTGAAACTTGGAAAGCCATAAAGAGCCATTCGAACGTGTAATTACGCGCAACCGTGAAATCTGTCTCAATGGGATAAAGAGAAAACGGAGTTTCAACGAAGACCAAGGGACTGGAAGGAGATAGCTTGAATGTTTGGATGCTGCGTGTGTAAATATTGATGACGATGCAGCGATTGAACAGTCGCAACTCGATGTAATAAAAAACATCAAGTGACACACTAATGAGCATAGATTTCGAATACCTATTTGACAATGTCCGAAAAGTAAAATTATGTAGGAAAATGAGAAAGTACGATGATTGCGATAATTTAGGAACATAATTTCCAACTTCATCGTGTCTCTCAGTAATATAAAATTGAATTGAAGAAAGAATGTTTATGCCGTGTCGTAAAAATACAGATACACTATAAAACGTAGGGTTTCATACCCGTTTAACCCGGAGCGCTGAGGCTTCGCACCGCGAACTTTCCCTCTGCGTGTCTGTGTCTATCTCTCTTTATACCCGGAGCCCGGGCTCGTGAATGAGAAACGGAAGGACTGGATCCTAGAGATCGGAGCACGAGAGGTGGCTATTAACCTCGCGTTGCTCGTAAAACCACGTGCCAGCAGTAAAACCGTTAAAAGGCTCGTTACACGTTTCCACGCACACACATGTACATGCCAATGCATATACACTATGTACATCAATCTCCGTACGAATGCTCGCGTTAGAGATTCTTTCTCTCTGTTCGAATCGTGAAAATTTGCCACTTTGGACAAAATTGTTAATTCCCAGGAAACTTGCCGGTACTCCCGTTCGGAGGACCAGCCAGTTTCTCGTAGTTTATACGATGCAGTGTACAATATATCACGTGAATCTCGATCCAGTCTGTACTCCTGCGGCTTCTTCAGCATTGTGGAGATCGCAACTTGATTGAATGATCTTCAAGAAGGATTCACCTGTGTGGCGTGAATAGACCAAACGCGCACTGATGAGACCTGGCATGTCGGGGAATTGAAGTGGTTGGATTGTACGGTCACGAGAGTGGAGACACTCTGACGAAAGTTGACTCTTACGAATATAACAAAAAATCTGTCGTATAACTAGAGAGGAAAAACTGCGAAGCGAAAGGGCAACGTTATCGTTTGCTTCGTGCCGGATGGTTGGCGGGTCGAAGAGGACGAGAGAGGGCCGTATGGTCCAAAGCCGTGGCTTATCGTCCTTGGATTTCTCCTTCTTGGTTGAGATTCGCGACTCGCGGTTTGCATAGCGCACTCGTTACCGGTAGTGGTGAATGAAGATGCGACTTGGGAAATATGCGCGGAGGAGGTTGCAGCGCGAATGAACTGAGCTGCGGCTGCGGTGTTAACTGGAGAGAGCTCGGCTAGCGGAGAGCCAACGGGATGCGGAGTGAGACAGCCGGAATCTTTCGGAAATTCGACAGGTCTCCGTGCAAAGCCGAGGAGGTCGGAGCCTCGAGCATTTACCTAAGAACCCACTTTGTATTCCCGAGTCGACCGGTTGTTTAAAATAATCGTCCGGGGAGGTAGAAAGAACGAGCGAGAATGGAGGATTTTTCGAGTCGCGAGGGGCACATTTTGGGGGTAGGGATGGGACGTAGAGGGGTTTAAAAACGTGAATTCGTTATCACCGTAGCGTGCCAGAGATCCAGATTCTTTTCACTCGTTTGACTTAAGCAGGGATACAGTCTGGTCGGTACAGTATAGTTAAGACGTGATTAAGGGAATGAGATGCTTTTAAAGTAAATTATTGACGTTTTGAATCTTAAGGAAGGGAACAATATGAAAACAATGATTAACCGGTAACGACACATAGTCATATAGTAAAAAGTAAATACTGACATTCGACCAAGTGCCTAATATCGTCGCGCTTCCTCGACCTGCGCGTGGTGACAAAAAAACTTTAACTGTCATAATTCTAAGGCGTTGATGAAAAAAAATGTTTCAACCAGTGTTGAAAAAGTGTCGAGAATGTGCAACTCTGTGCTCAGTCCGTTAATTCAATTAAGCTTTCAGGGTGCGAACGGTGGGCGGAAGTTTTCTTTTACTTCCAATACACTGAGGGAACAAGGAAAAAGGTATGGGTTGATTTCGACCCCGGAATCGGAGACAGGCGTATTCCATCTCGGCGCCATACTTCACACCCTAGAAGTAACAGGGATATAGCACCGTCTGCCGACTCCCCACCGGCGCTGGCCGCCGGCAACTACGCAAGGAAACCTGCCGGAGACCCGCGCATTATCCTATCCAAAGTTTTCTCGACTACTTCGTTCTCCCAGCTCCAGGACGAATTTTATGTTCGTCGAAGCGGAAAGTTTTTCAGCCTTCCACTCTCCCCCTGCGAATGTTCCGTTCCCTTCGTCGTCGGCATACTTTCTATGCCACGTCGAAGAAACGCCCGCGACTCGTCCTTCCTCGTGCCTCAACCCCCAACCAGTAGCATCGGCGCCACGGCGTACACCCTTTCCGAGTGGACCAGTTACATAATTTATAACCAAGACGAACGAGCGAATTATTTGCTCGAGCACGCCCGGTGTTAGTATGCCTCCCAGTCCCACCCGGAAATTCTATCAAAGTGTCGCTACTTCCGAGACTCCGAGTCCGACCGATTTCAACGAAGTCGGCAAAACTCCTGATTCTTGTAACGGAACTACGGTGTACAAATACTCGCCACTATATGTCTGTCTCGGTGACGGTCAACTTTTCGTCGACGATCGACCGTTTTGATTAATTTTTCCCTCCGTCGGCTGTTAATCTCAATTTGTTCGAACTGCGAGTGGTTTGGACGCTCGAGGCAGCTTCGTGCCATCAAGAGAGATGACGAATCGTCGGATGAGGACGTTGAAGGAGGTTAGTGGTCTGACGCAATGGGTTCAGCGGGCACCTTTGAGACCACAACGTTCTTATAAAACGCTGCATACGTACACTGTAGAGGCAAACTTACCGCACGAGACTCGTGGGTTATCTAGCACCAAAGCGTTGGCTTTCTTCTTACGGGTCTACCACGCATCCTGGACTACCGGGTCAGCGTTACTTCTACGAAGTAATCATCGTCCTCGTATGCTTCCGTGCGATCACGTATATGCATTATAGTAGTACTTGCTGTAGTCAGTAGGGTGTACATAGCACACACACACACACACACACACACACACACACACACACACACACACACACACACACACACACACACACACACACACACACACACACACACACACACACACACACACACACACACCATGACTTTCGTCGTTGGTTATCCCTCTTCTTCTGGTAGCTTCGCGCCAGCGGCGAAAGACATGGCATATGTAGCAAGTACATGGATAAAAGCAAAACGGGACGAGGTGAGTTGCGAAGAAGCCGTAATGAAGGATTCCAAGGAAAGAGCTCAGAGCGGTCACTTTTATCTTTTATGGGGTTCACGAGTCCGCAGCACTCGCTTAATCTCCATCCTCGGTATCGAATTTATGAGAAGGTAGGGAAGGACCTAAAAAAGATCGATTCCGGATGCGAAGTTCAGACCCGAAGCTTAACTTTACTAATTTATATGTTGTCTCAACGCAACCGTAGGACGTTCAGACGCAGCTACAGATCATGCGGATCAGTTACCCTGACATTGGAGATCGTTTGAAGGTGGCGCTGCTCGCAGACGAAACTACGTGCAAAAGGGATGCAGGCCGTATCCACACACAGGCTCTATTGCCTGACGGTCGCATATTGGTTTTCAATCGGCTCCTCTGTGACAACAAACCACACACGTTGTTTCATGCGCGGGAATCCTAAGCTAGATCTGAAACTGGTGGGTGGCGATTAACCGTACCGCTTGTTCTCTCGCAGCAGCGATGATGCCGCACACGCGAGTAACTGAAGCCTGGAATCATACAATACACTGCCGGCAACCGTTAAATTCAAATCAGTTGAGATATAATAGGAGACGCCCCGGCGCGTGGTATGCTCTAACTAGAATGGATGCGTGTGGATGGCTTATATCGTCAGGGTGTATCGGTGAGGAGGTGAGGAAGCGAGGATGGACGAGACACGATCGGAGCTAAGAAAAGAAACTGATGCATGGGCAAACGCAGCGGTACCTGCGGAGTCTCGAGCACCGGGGCTGTTGGCGATGCACGCAATAGCGGACTGTACCGAAGAATGAGGAAAGGGATAAGCGCACGCGTGGGCGAAGACAGTCACGACGGACCGCGTAAGACGTTCTCGGAGAACCGCTCATGGCGTTTGCGGTCTTTTTCTCTGGCATAGCGGTGCACCGTACGCGACCAGAGTCATGCTACATAGTTGCGATATTACAGCATCCGTACTTCGGAGGACACGAGCATCCAGTCCGCACAGGCTATGCGATACAGTGATCGAATCCCCACCCATCAGTCATCGGCTATCTCACGGTGCCCGTGAGAGAGAGCGCGAACACATGATAGAAACGCGCCGAACGCTAGGGTTTCATGCTTCCTCGAAGGTTCAACAACTCTGTATAGTTCTGAAACACAACGGTGTTTCAGAAGTGTTGTTTATCGTTGCTGATACCTGCAGGTATCGCCCGCGGCGCGTTTCTCATGTCTTGGGACGGAAACAACTTGCCGGACCGAACTAAAATATAAACTGAGGTGCTTTGCTACGTTCACGCATCGATGCCGGTGGGTTATCGATGAAACACCACTAAAGTCTTATCAAGCCACCGAACGTGCCTAAATTCACAACAGTCCGCAACATCGCATTCACCGTTAACATACCCCGCAGCAATGAACACGTCGCTGAATGTACTGCGGCATTCGAATGCACGTTGAACTTCGGTTCGCCGTGGTGGATTAAATGAACGAAGTCTATGCGAGCACCCACGCATCGGGCATCATTACAGCATTCCGCAACTGGTATAATGTCATTACGGTGGATGTTACGGCTCCCGACGGGAGTTGTAAGCGGTAATCACTGCTTACAGTGTATCTGTTCAGGTTCACCGGGTACGGTAGTGCTTAATTCGATATTACCGTAGCAGACGTTGACTGTAACAGACTACTATTTTTTTTCCATCCAGTGTCGTTTGCATTTACCGCTCGTCATTGTCTATGTGCATTTTTATGAAAGTCCTAAGTGCACCGTAAGCGATGTCTAGTCGTATACCTGGAGTACAATTAGCGAGGGATTGCGAGCAATGACACAGTCTTAAATTGAATTGTGAGCACATCACATGGCTGTCAACATCGTCGTGTGGCGCACATTAAAACCAGGATGCTTTGAGAGGTTGGCTGTATCCGAATTTATGCGGGGAAACAGTATAGTCTTTTGAAAACTTTGATTAGTCTCTTCGACTAATTAAAGCCGTGGATGTAAACAGGAGAATATGTGGTTCTAAAATATAGAGTAGAAAATGGTCAATGACCGACAGATTTCTCTTTTAATTGGTGTCATTTTTTTTATGAGAAAGATAAAATGGCTCGAATTTTTACATTTTTTATGCATGACACAAAATTCGTCAGAGAATTTTCATATTCTTTAATTGTGACAATCAATAAGTTGATTTTTTTCATCATAAATAATTATGAACAAGTTTTTAAAATCCAATAACAAATCCGAGTGTTTTTGAAAGTTATTACAGTCATATAAAAAATCGTACTTTTTTAAGAATACGGATCCACATATGTGTCCCGACAGGTGAACCATTCATAGGTAATGTGGGCATACATTGTTATCAAATTACATTATGTAAGCGCTATTGTTCCAACGGTAACTCGCCGTTGAACCCTTCGACTATTTCGGTGAACGACGATTGCAACTGACGTTAATTGACAATCACTATCTCGTATTCAATCGCAGGACTTCAAAACGGTCAGTTGCAGGTTCTGGCCACGTATATTTCTGGTTCTTTCCCCCCCGTGAATCATTCCCCCAGTCATCTTTCGTAGACCGTAGCCGACCAGAGACACCCATTGGGCATGGTATCGAATCGTCACGAAGGTTACGCAGGCACATGGATGAGGTAGAGTGTCCAGCAGCACACGTGCAGCGCTGTGTCCAACCGGTAACGTAGTTAGGTAACGCGCGTTGGATATTGCGAATCGAACTCGGTTATCCGGAGTGAGGGAGATTCACGTGTACGCAACGTCCACTGCGTATGTGCAACTACTGGACCTTCGTACACTGTTACGGTATGCCTGTATCCCAGCAAGCACACGTGTATGGCGAACGGAGAGTTGGTGATGATATGATTCCATTAAAGAAAAGTGTGAACAACTACCACCCATGTGTTTCCGTTATCCGATTGTCTATGTAGGCGCAATGCTGGTGTGCCATAGGCACATAACGATATCCGATGCTTATTCGGATTGGGATTGGAAAAGCAGAAAGTGACGTTGCAATGTTACAATTTCTGACCACTCGCTATTAGTAAACTAATGAAGGATTATCCTCGATGGTACACACAGTGTTGCACGTCTTTCGCCATGGTTCACAAACTCTATTCGATTCGTGAAAATGTACTCTGCGTACCGTGGTGTACGGATGGAAGGTGTATGAGCGTTCGTTCGGCGAATGACGCTTGATCGACGCAGTGGCGATTGGCGAGAGCACTTCTATAGATGGAGATAGAGCTAAAAGCGAGGTCAAAAAAGAAGAAAAGAATTCAATTGCTGATGCAGCTCTTCGCAAGGTAGAGAGAGTTGCAATCAATTTTCATTCACAGGGATCCCAATCGGAAGAACGCGTGGGCGTGTTCGCGTCGATGTTGGGTATTGCGTTTTGGTTGAAAAAAATGAAAATGTCTCCGTGGATATATGTATAAATTTGTGTTCGTATGCATAACGCTGCGAATGGTGGTGGATCACTGTAAAAATTGGTATGTACAAACTATTGACTGGTGACCGTCGAGACGCACTTCCTGTCGAATCGCTGTGATCTGGCCAACCTGTATCATGATCAACACCCGACAGCTACGTCATATTGTATACACGAAAGTGCCTTTTATGCTCATAGTGCTCAAGGGATTCTTCGGTTAGTAATAGAATCAAAGTTGATTAAGTTAAATCATCAGCATATCCACACTTTCGAGCTAGAATACCATTTCCTCCATTAACTTTCCTTCCGCCTCGCATTTCTTACGCGAAAAAAAATCCCCATAAATGAAAAGTAATAAAAACGGATTGTCTGCATGGAAGGGAAGAAATGAAGAGTCACTCACACATTATCTATTAATTATCTCTCCACGGAGTGGAGATAGACTATGATCCGATTGACGGAGACGAATAACTGGACGAATAGCTCTGTGGATTGTTGGCACTATTCCATCCAACAGCGCCCATTCCTTACAGTCTTTTCGTAGGCCGATGATTGGCTGGAGTGGGATAGACAGTGAATAAGAGTGCACTGCAAAATTGGATATCTTCGTAATCGATAGCACCGTTGGCAGGGTGCAATCGTTTTCATCGATGAAAAGGACGAGGCAGCGGAAAAGTCGTCGGAAAAAGGAGCAAAAACCATGTAACATTGGATGCTTTGGTCTTTGCGCTGACTAGAAGTGCAGCTGCCAGGATACGCCTGGGGAATTCTGCAACTGGCAGGTCACGCTCGAACACCCCGTGAAATTGTAACGTTTAGCGTCGGCTATTAGACTCTACCCTTGAGTCAGATAAATTAGAAACTGTGCGACTTCGTGAGGTTTCCGGAACAAGGAAGTTGCTCGAGTTTGGTGTGTAATGTTGCGAGGCAAAAAGTTTCCCGAAATCGGTGCATAAGCCGTGCGGGACAATGAAAAAACTTTCATTTATCGGGTTCGACGAGCGGAATCGTGTGTGCCTTGATTGAGTCCCACGCACAATTTGGTATCAATGAGAATAATAAACATTAATACTTCTTGAATAATTTTCCACTAAAAGATCCACTCACTCGGTTCCCTAAATCGTCCCCGCTCTCATTCACATTGAACACCCGCAAAAGTCGAAAATTCGATACGAATTATCACGGTGTCTTTAACGTTTCTAACAATTTTTACAACGCGCGTGACTGTATTGTGTGTTCATTGTATATCTTAAGGTGTTTGGGTAACGTTATATTCACGCAAGCAAGTGCGCGCACAATAGCTATGCAGTTATTGCGCATCCATGACCGGATCGAAGAGCAACGAGTCGCGTCGAAACCAAACGGTGAACGAATATTGCCGCTCTTTATCCATAAGGTACGTCAGTAGATCTAAGTATATATGCTTATCTTTATTCACGTTGGGAGTACATAGATGAAAAAAGAATGGCGCTTCTAGAGTTACGGATATTCTATCGACATAAAAAGCAACACTGGCGCGTTTCAGCGTCGTCTCGATACGAGTATCTCGAGGAATTGCGTCCGGATGATGGATCTTAGGAGTGAACCATGGAAGTTGCATCCAGATAACTTCTAACAGATCGAAACGCCATGGACAAAACCAATCAGGTAAATTGGATGAAACATATCTGGGAGTCCTTCCACCCGCATGCTGGGGAGATGAAATACACCATGCATTTTCTTACCTGCCTATCAGACCGTTCCTGCTCGAAGTTTTTGTAAGCAGCCAACTTCTGAACTAATAACTTAACACATAAGGCGAGATAGTCGTAGCAAAATAGATGACGGATCTGTACAATGCCACGGTTCGTTATATAGTTCGTCACGACCTGCCATAGCTGGACTTCCACCGTCCGCAGACTGCTGCAGAGTTTATGGGCCTTGAGAGAAGAGTGCCGGATCTACCAAGGTAAATCGCCTTGCATTTCCAGCGGAAAGTTCAGCCACTCATCGGTTGTTTCGTATACTTCGCCACGTTCTGCCACTGCTCGCCTTGCGGACTTCATCGCGCAAATCCGTCGCTAAATTCTCGCAGGTAAAAATCAGAAGACTAGCGTATTTATGAAGCGACAGCACGCTCGGCTTGAAGCTGTTGAATTTTTCAAATCTGCTGGATGGAAAAATTGACTGAAGTCCTCGAGGGAGCGCATAGCTTATTTTGCACTCGAGGCGACTCCATCGCAACATGCACTCAGCCGTTGAACGCAAGTTAACCAGAGCTTGGGATTGGGGAGGCATGCATATTAAAGTAAACAAAAAGGAAACGTATGAGAATATGAGACTAAACCGCGTACGGAGTCAGTACTTAAACTCGTACGAAAAACAACGTTGTAGAGGAGCCAGTGTGAGCCGACGAGTAAGCCCTGGAGTGCTTTGCACACACACACAGGGACCGCGAACTTGGCGATTGTTTGTCGGCAAACAGAATAATCCGGCGGCAATTGCGGCGTCTATTCATTTGCCGATGCATCCGAACTTTAATAGGAATTGACGGGTAACCGTACATGACGAAAGTAATGCCACGTAGAGTAGTGCTCAATCGACAATACGGTTTTCCTTCGATTAAACCCAGCGTAGTTATCGAGCACGACGGTAGGGAGGAGGCCAGACAATGTTCGAATTAGAGCGACTTACGGGGAAACGAGTTTCACCGAACCATTCGAATTGAATGCATACGTGGAATACTCGGAAAGCACTATATAGGAGAAAGGTACAACACGCAGTGGCCGGTGCTGGGAGGACTCGAGAAGTGGTACATGTGCAGACAAACGTGCAGCTGCATCCCGGACGGACGGTCAAGCTGAACCGAGTGGGTCAATGGGTCCCGCTGGGGTAGAGCACGGTCAATCGTCGAGGAGCGCCAGAATGTCGTTCGCCAGACGTACACGGTAAACTCTTTCCATCCCGCTCCTCTTCGTCCGGTCGCGCCATTGATTCAACCTACTATAGCTTCGACCGTTCCTGCGTTGCCTTGTAGTCTCCACAAACCGGCTGCTCGTCTAAAGTTGATCCACAATGGATTTAATTAAAGCCCCTGAACCATTGGGAGAAGAATTTGAGAATTGAAAATGGGTGATGCGAGCCGACGATAAAATGGTCTTGGACCCTGCGCCGTAACTCGTCAATGTTAACTAAGCGCCCACAACGTTACTGGTGACGGACTATTGTACACGACATTTGAAACTCGACATAAGACACTAAGATATTTAAAGGCAGAACTCCTATGGAAGGTGAATTGGAAAAAAACCGATTTTCCTGAATTGTCACACTGAGGAGTGGGCATGGTGAAACAGAATAGAACATTGGGATTCAATTTTTCAATAATCCTAAGATGTCCCATTTGGCCGAACTTTTTCCTGTTGATGAACGGTAATTCCGCGAAGGACCTTTATTCGACGTTTTGTAGGCAGGTCGTGTATGAAAAGAGCCAGGTCGTTCCTTTGAAAGTAGTAATCTGAAAGTGATCGGATTTTTAGAATCAATTGATACGCCGTAAATAAAACTACGCACTCGAGCCTTGATTGGTATGAACGCAAGAGTCGTTCCTCCAACGGAATGGGAATATGAAAGCGACGAGAGGGCAGGTTCTAATTATAACATCAATACCACATTAGATTAATTAGCGTCACATTCCCGGTGGAGTAGGGCCCTTGCGACGACTATCGTCGAGGCCAGCGTTGCCAAGATTAATTGCCGTGTGCGCAGGCCAGTGCCGCAGCCGCTACTGATGGTCGTTCTCTCGTTCGGTTTTCCTCTGGAGTGTTCATCTCCACCCAGCGAACCTGCATGTGTACCTTTCTCTCCTCTTCCCAGTGTCGTTACGTGTACGTGTGTACCGGCGTTCAGTCAGAGAGTCAGCACGCAGACACGACATTACGCCGTGCGTTGGACGCTGGCCAGATCTTGTCGTCCGCCGGTGCACGACACTATAGATATAGCGCTGTTCCATTGGAATCAGATAAAATGAAACGCGTATATCGCGCTGCGGTGACACAAGAGAAGCCTACAAATAGGGAGGGGAACCCTAATATGTACGAAGAGAAATGGTGACATCAAAGAAACGGGGAAGTATGTAAAGGGAACTAGCGTACACATCAAACTCTCTTCGTACATGGATTCTGAAGAGCCATCGGACTTTTCTCCTCTGCATACTTCGCAGACCGTTTTTCGCGACGCGCAGCTGAACTGCCTCCTTATTCTTATTAGGTTACACGAGAGTGTAAGCGCTGCAGCTTCAATGTGTAAGTCGACGTACGTATCACTCAGAGGTTGCAGGCAGCCTACCGTGGATTATATTTTGATGATATTCGTTGCCAATATCGGTACTATCAAAGTATATCTCAGTGTGACTGTGGGTATGTCGATGGGATGCATCCCAGGTTCTGATAACGATTCCTTCGATATAATATTCTGGATCTTAATCTCAGGTCCTAAAATCAGGAGATACGCGAGTTCTGTTTATAAAATTGGATTTTAAAACCGGTGGCGACGTTTTTCCGGTAAATTTTCGGTACCATAAATTTCTGCTTATCATATTCGATAATCCATAGCAGGGGGTGGGAAGAGCACCACTAACAATAGCTTGCTCCAACTATAATTTTTTTTAACGCTGAATGTCTTTCGGATGCTTCATACAGAAGAATTTCATTTGTAGAGTGTCACGACGAGCTGCCTGAATCGAGTGAGACTTCCGCAGAAATCTTCCAGCTTACTCTGAGTCCTACGATGCAAGCGAACAGGGCGGCTTGAGAGGTTGCTCTTATCGGGCGACCGCGAAATTCGCGAACCCAGCGCCGGGAAAAGACGAAGAGCTTGGATAGCAAGAGAGAAAAATATTCGCCTCAATGTACCGACCGTTCTCACGTTTACCTTACTCCTCGCCCCCCCCCCCCCCCCCCCACAGGGAGAGCCCACTTTATAATAATATCCACCTTCTTGGGAACTAGAGTTGCTTGTCACGTAACATCCCGAGATGATTTATCGAATGAAGTTTGTGACGGTGCATGAATCTCTTCTCTCGTTCCGTTTACTTGCTCGCATCGATTTCAGTCGGCCAATTGTACTTTCCTTTTACTCTGTGTTCTATCAAAGATGCTTCGTTTCTTGACGTTAGTTTGAACTTAAGATCAACGGTTGGCTCGAACTCCATTGCATGCTTAAGATCTACTTTGTGATGAAATGTTAATTAAATCTTAATCTCGTATTTAGGTTTGGTGTTAATTTCGAACTTGAATTTGAATTTAACATAGATCGAATCACAACTAGAATGGCATTTAAGTTAAGTCTCATGGTTTTATTTAAGATCAAACTTGAACACGAATTCAAGTTGGATCTCAAGAGCGAGCTCGCACGTTGACGAAAAATGAATATGTTAATTTTGGGCTTTCGATGTCATGACAAATCTTGTGTCGATAGGTTTCCGAAGTCGTAGCTTTAAGTGTAGCTTGTGCGAAACTGAATCACTTATGGTCGTCTCATCTCATTAGTAAATCCTTATAGGTACTCAATTGAACACAAAATAATTAATAGTAAGAGTTGAAGCTCACACCATCGACTACCGTGTGCCAAAGCCGGTGCTCTTAAACAACAATTACCTCGGTACATTGAAAAATACCGACAATCACCGACGATATTTAATCATTGTCGAGAAGAGCAGCGAAAGTAGGAAGAGAAAATATAGCCCTTGCGCTCCGCCGCGTTATCCTATAAACATATCTATTTATCAAGCATTATATGGACGTGACTTTATTCGAAATGCGGAACATATACATCAACCCGCTAATTCCGTTCACGCTCATCGAGTACAAACAAATCGCTTAGGCAGGACGCCCTCATTGACTTACTCTGACGCTGCATGCTGCTTTGGCGACATACTTTTTGTCAAATGTCGAAGCACCAACCGCACGTCAATACTGATATATATAGGTTTGACCATCTGGTGTCATGTGCATTTTACAGCAACCGGAGAACGAGCTGAATTTTTCGCATTGCAATAATTCTCAAATCAAACACCAAATATATCATTGTATAACTTCATAGTACAATACTATAATTCCAATAATGCTCCATCACATTGCGTATGTTATGAGAAATTCAAAATTAAACTTTCCGGCAAAGTACGGTTGTCATCATTTTTTCGTACGAAAGACATCCGATAAGTTTTAATATAAATTTGTTTTGCATTCCACGTCGGTTGGCACTGCCGATTGACCTAATGTAAGACGAAAAAATCCCCATGGAAATTGCATCCGGATTCTCCAGCTATTCGCCCACGATATCCTGAGAAACCTTTTCACCGACGGTTGCCGGGACGATGAGTAATCGCTTTCCAATATTTTGTTACTTTTACCGCTTCAATGTACCATCAACTCTTCAATTAATCGAGATGATCGTCAAGAGCGCAACTGCATCTAAAAAATTCCAATCCATAATGATTTTTTTCTAATAAGAACGCTTAAATCTGTTTCTTTATTATGTCTGAAATCATGGTGAATCTACACATAAAAACCGATGCATCTTTACGCTTTCTAAGTTAAAAAAAATATATACAACCATTTTTTTAATTGAGCATGGCCCGTGACGATATTCACTGTCAAATGAAAAGTTAATGGCGCATTAAAGCGGTAAGAGCGACAAACAATTGGAAAGTGTTTATTCATCGTCCCTGCGATTACCGGTGAAAAGTCGATGTACCTTGGACCTCGGGCCGTCAAGCGCGGATGGCAGGAGATTCCGAATAAAATATAAAATGGGTCCACAAGGCGAATAGTCGAGAGCTCTCGGGTTCCGCTCTTCTGCGACGAGAGAAAACCACTTCTTCTTTATATCGAGATATAAAAGTCTCGAGCGTCTCCGAGTGGCCCGGCACGCTCGAATTATCTTGTGAAGTACAACGTATATACACCGGTCTCTGCGATGAAACTTAAATGCGGTGTAAAAGAAAATGAACTTGATTTCAAAAAATTTCGTCGGTACAGAAAAGAAATTTCAAAGGTAGCAGAAATTAAGCCTCGGTCCACCGACGAACCGCAGCGGACAACATGCGTCACATTTACCTGCTGGATAAACTCAGTCTGTAACGCTTGCTCACAACAGACTTGTTCAACGACACGGAACACTTTTCGACGTTGTGAGCTTCGTGTGATTTCATTGGGCGAGAACAAGCTGCGCCAGATATACGACGTGGGATACGAAGAGAAACGAGAGCAGCGAGCCGTGTGTCTCTCTGTTATGTAGCCGAGCTGCACTCGGCACCGCGAACAATGCATTCATTCAGGAAGCATAAGGCGAAAAGTTTCTTTCGCGTAGGCAATAAGACAAGTTCGGATGAGCTAAATGAAAACAAAGCTGGTCGGCAGGATTGCACGGAGAAGTTCGGGCGTTAGGACGCCTCGAGTAAAGTAAGAAAGCACGGTCGGATATAGGCTACCGGAAAGCCGCGGAAGGTACGGGCCCTCGTCTGAGAATCATGAAGAGCACTGCGGAAGAAAGAGCAGGAAGCTTCGGTTAAGTGGTGCTTGATATCCATAGTTGGTGTACGTGGCTGGCATAATTATTATCATCACTATAATAAACGGGATGCTGCTCAGACGTACAAGGTTTCTCGGGTACCTCGTCGCAGATTTTCATTAACGAAACGTAGAGAATTCTTTTCACGTATACTCTCGAAAAAGAGAGTTTCGAAAGGATCTGCTACAGGCGGACGAAGCGTTCGGTAACTTTCTGATAATCGGAAATCCTTATCGAATGCCTTCTCTCTATCTCTCGTTTCCGAAGTATATTCGGATATCGTTGTGTAAATAATCGTCCGAATTTCCCGTTCAAGATCTGCAGATCAATATTGTCTCGGCGTCGTTTTCCATTTAATACCCGTGGGAACGAAAGATAGAGAAACTGATTTCACATTTGAATCGTCGACAATTTGGAGAAGCAGCGATCGGTTCCTTCTGCCATAGACATCGGCAACCGACCCGTTACGGTTCCTTGCCGCCCGTCCCGACCTAATCAAACTTCGGCGAACTGTGCGGAAATCCAGCAATAACCTACTGGCTCACACGATGACTAAAGGAGAACTTTGATCTAATAGCCCCGGCGGCAAACTTCGGAGCTTTCGGTATCTCTACCACGCTTTCTCAGATTCGTTCGTACATCTAGACGTAACCCCGGACAGTGAGACCTATTCATTTGCATCCACTCCAATGGTCCTCGCGGTTTCTCAAATACGCGATCGATTTCTTCATTGAACAATAAAAAGATTTCCTATTCTGGAAGTAACGACGAGAGTTAATCCGAGATAATCGACCATCGTGAATACTATTTCTCCGTATCATAACAGAAAAAAATTATCGCAAAATTCACATGCGATCTATGATACATTGCTTAGACTACTACCGGATCAAGGCCCAATTGTGGAATTTTTCAGGACCCGGACATGGCATGGACGTGAGATGGGCTGACCTTTTGCAGCCCAGCAAGTCTCGTCTCATATAAAATTCATTGTTAAATTTAACAATTTAGAACTGTTGCTTGGAAACCTAGGAACGATTTTAGATGTTCTGTGTATAGACGAATTGAGTGGAGTTTTACTCGACGTGGAATGTTCTTATTTTTCCTCGGGTGAAGGTATGACTGCAGTAGGTTGAAAAACATTTTGTTAAGCACACTTTCTCAGTTCCACAGATAGCCTAGCCATTTTATGCGTACTTGTATTATATATAGCGTGCGAAATAAACCTGGCTGCGGTTTGCAGCGATAATGTGTTGTACGTTCATGCGTAACAAGCACGTCCTACTTTGCGTTTTCCTGTCTGTCGGACGTCATGTACGCGAACATATTAACTCTCCGCGGGGCTTTCCATCCAGCTCGTATAAACATCACACCGACTGAAAGCGTAATGTGCGAAAGGGAGATAAAGTAGCTACCGTGAACTTAATACGCTTCCTTCGTACACTGCGTGATTAAAGTGCAGGGCTGTTCAGCAGGGAATTCTGCACTCTCGTAGCAGCGGGTACAGATTGAAGAAACTTCGGGACATAGAGTGATGCATATTTTCGTACGGACGTCCCCCTAACATGTGGTTAAGATGACGTTCCTTTATCGGATCTTCTAGCCCAACCTATAGGGTAAACGGGGTGATCGTGGCCCAATCCGTACATCGTTGATTCACGTGCTTATCGGAGTGCGCTATATTTTTCACTTTTACCCCATCATCAATCTGGCACAATCATAAAGTAAGATGTGACTACATCAATGAACAAAAAAAAACTGTTGAGAAAAAAAAAGTTCTGAGTGATTTTTTCATCTGCCATGCGGGAGACTTATCCCTGAAGACGGTCCCGTCGTTTTTCCACGAATCTCAATGATTCGGCGACACCACAATGAAGAAACTGATAGTCAATGAACCCTCCCTGTCTTTCTCAAAACTCCTTACCCTACTTTGTCATTATCCTTCATCGTATAGTTCTAACCGCTGTAACGAATTACCGTCCCAATTATCGGCCAAGTGCCCCGGCAGACGAGTGCTGCCGGCCAGGACCTCATTAAGAAGATCCGGTCGAAGGGATGGACCGGAGAGGTCCCGCTTCAATTATGGTCAACTCTATTTTCCGGGTCGTTGGGACGGCGAGTTTGGCATGTGCTGCTGTTAAAAGAGGACGGTGGTCCACGAGGATTTCTAGGGCGTAGGTCGTTTGCCCGCTTGATGCCGCAAGTGCATGGATCCGTAACCCCAGCGAAGGCTGTTGAGTACTGCCAAGGGGAACTTTTAAGCTAGGTAGCATCATCAAGAGAGACGTTTACAGTAAGTTCAGTTCGACGAATCACGCTCGTAACACGTGTCGTTCGAATGGGTCCTAAACAGAAGAAAAGTCTCGGAACCCTTCCATCATTACACTGTGGTAGCCTTTCTTTCGGAGGCTTTACACTCTGACGATACGCCGAAATAGGCGATGAGCGGGAAATGAGCAGAAGTGACTTTATTACCTTTATACAGCTATACCAAAGGCGAGTAACAGTGCGGCAATTGTTGCAAAGCTAATTACTGACGAGCCTTTGACAAAACGAGAACGCGCTGTACACTATCACACGGTAATATACCGACATTCGTAAGATCAACACCAGTTATGATATATTCCAGCATGTTGCAATTTATTGTTCACAATTTGCTGCTTCGCCAGAAGGGACAAGCCTCAGAAATTACCATATCGCGGCTGTCTGTATCTAGAGCTTTATAAAGTTTTAAGGTATTTACGTACTGGGTTGGACCTCATGAGAGGTAAAGTGGCTGCAGGCTGTGCGAAATACAGAGCTCGCTTGTCTCTGAGTTCAAGAGTAGTTTCAATAGCAGCAGCCGCAGCGGCAGGAAAATACACGGGAGCCACGGACAAGGTGCGTTAATGGGACATATAACAGTACAGCTATCGCGTCCTCTGTATCGTTTCCACACAAATGCATGCGTACAATACGTCGTTACGTCGAGCTCGCGAGGTGGCTGAGAGGGATCGAAACAGAATCGGCAGTACCGCCCTGAAATAGAGCGTGGCCACCGATCAGCTAGACAATACCCGGAAGAGGCACGTAGGCGACGACCGGAAGGTCGCTAATCGGCAGATTCTGCTCTGAACAGCTATCAGTGACCCGTCTTCTAGGAGACAAGCGCGGACCCGTTGACGATTCCTAGCTCCACTATCGCGAGGAGGAAGACAATTCTATGAATTGTCAAATGCCGAGCGATCAATGGCGATTTCGGGTGATGAAATGCTTTTTACGGCCGACCGACTGAGAGAAGTATGACGTCGGGTCGTCCTGCCGGGTTCGCATTCTGTGTATGAAGCAGTGAAACCCTTCTCGCCCTTCTGGAATTGTTTTCTTGCTGGAAATTACTGAACTGAAGGAACAGCATCGGGCATACCCGGGCAAGATATACGTCCGGGCTTAGTGATGAAATATTCGTGGCGCTTAAGAGGTGAGCTGGGTTGGAAAGCTGGAAGAAGTTACAAGAAAGCATAGAGATGAAAAGCAGGACGGGAAAGCGTACGAGCTAACGCCAGAAGAATTAGATCCGTGCAAGGCAAAACGCCCTTCACTCCTAAAGCGATCTTATAAATTGTTCGGAACATCCAATTAGTATGGTAAATCGTGGGTTGGCTGGTTGAACGGTATGCGAGGCCGCGACCCGACCCGAATACCCCGTGTGCGACCCCCACGGGGCACCATTATCTCCTCTATCGTAGAATGTATGTATATACATGTCCCCGAGGTCGTTGCGGAAGTGCGCCGGGCTTCTTCTTCCTCGTTCTCCTATTCCGCTCGTGAAAATGGAAAGATTTTCCGACCGCAATCCTGAAAGATAGTATTATGATATTCCTCGTTGGATCTCTAAAGCGAGAGTTCCGGCGCACTGACTAGGAAACCATTGGAATGAGTTGCGTGGAAACTCTGCTGTAATAGTGGAGCGACGCACTCACAGCTATTCCCTTTTTATATTTCCGATACCAGGGTCTTGTGACACTTTAGTCGCAAAACACCACACACTTTACTCTGTCGGCGATCAGAGAAGTTAGTGATCGGCGTCGACTATCTAATCACGTAAGTATACGAACTTTCCAAAGAAATTTCTTTTTCTGCTGCAGGCCTGTAGATTACATTATTTAGAACCTGCAATATCCATAGGAACATGATGATAATCTCGAAGGTGAACTTGACGTCAGAGCGCTGACGGTGTCAATTCACTGTCGACACACTCGATTGGAGTTTCCGGTTGCCGTGAGTCGGGTGTTCGTACAGGAGCGAGATAGGAAACTCACGCGACTGGCACAAATTAAGCTGCAAACAGCGTCATTACTCGGAGCCACTAATTGGTAAGTTAGACTCGACAAAGTATCGTTATTATGTGCGTGCCGGTTGACCAAGCATTCTATTGCCGGGTATTAAGATCGTCGGTGCAATTGCAAACTGCGTGTCTTTGCATATTTAATCACGTCTGATATATCCACGTTACAGTACAGAGATACACCGCACGCTACAGTAACACAGTATAGGATATTATAAACATTTCTTCGATAAGTCGGTCTCGTTGAATAGGGAGATCAACGGAGTTCGAGGAAGTCCCACAGTGGCCGGAATAAAACGATCGGGGCACGATTTTTCCCCCCTTTGTCGAGTTAACAACGATCATCAGGTGTATCGATGAGAGGTTTGTTGAAAGGAGAACGGAAATGATACTACGACGATCGCGTAGCAGTGCAGTAGCACAAATGTATTATTCGCGGTGTGCCATTAGCGTTAAAACGGTTGTCCGAGAACCGCATTCCCTGTAAAATTGTCGTTCATGAAAACTCAACATCCGGAACAATTCGTTCGCGTGAATGAAATTGATTTTCAACTGTATGTCTCGTGTCTAGGGATACAACCGATTTCGAGGCCGCGGCACGTACACCCAAGAATATTTATAGCCGATCGTGATCGTCCGATCCGGGGGAATTTGGCAAAGGTCAGGTTATCGAGGTCAGGTGGAATCGATATTATATCCTATACCAAGGGGATGAGAAAAGGCTGTTCTCGATCCTTCGAGCGCAGAGAGGGCATGATTCTTGTCGACGTCCGCGGCGCGATCCCGACGCCTGCAGTGCCACTCGTGGGAGCCATTATTTCAGCGGGAAAGGTAGCGATGATTGATCGAGTATAATAAGTTGGCCGGTCGCGCGGGACTCCCTCCACCCAGCTCTAGGAAAACTCGGTCAACTTATATTCATTTTTTTCCAACGATCTGAGTTTATTATTAAACCCCGCGGATAGATGACGAGGTTGTTTCCGCTGATAAAGAGATCCTTTGGCTGAAGAGCGTTGCTACAAAACAAAACGTTTCACATACTTAGGAGATCGTGCGTTCGTGATAAGAACTCTGATCTATATCAAGCGGTGATCGCCGGTCCGTATAAAGCGGTGATCGCTGGTCTATTTCAAGCAATGACCGATCCACTTCCTTTATCATTGGACCACCTGGTTGCATTGCGATTGCAGCCCATCGATTCGCGAAGGATGAGTCAACATGCTTCTGAACGTGATTTGTTGAACGAACAAGGAATGTGGTTGTACCGGTCAAATAGATCAATGGTCTCGCGCAGATAATCTAAGAAATCGCAAAGATTCGATTTGTTAAGTTTACATTTCATTCGGTTCGAACGTCTTCAGCGTTCATATGGTGTTACGCTGAGCAGTATCTTTGGAAGTTGAAAAAAATATATATATCAGCTTGGTGAAAAGGTAGAAAAATAAAAATAGTCTCAATGACCCGTAACGTGGTTGGGATATCGCAAGGTTGTTACTCGCTTCTCAGAGCCGTTCAAATAACCAACGGAATATTTTTAGAAGGTGGCACGATTAGCTTTTGAGTGGGAGAGATTTTCGAAATGCTTGAAAGATGTTCGAAGTGGTTGAAAAAACATTTCAGGCCTCGAAGTTTCATGTTATATCAAAATACTCTTGATGTAATATAAAAATCAAAGTCGTCGATTTATCGCAGCAATTTTCGAATGACATTTCTAAAAATACCTGAATTATGCACGTTAGGATAGCGTGACTGTAACACGATCTGGCTTCAAACTCTATGCTCGCGTTACGGGAAGAGCAGGAAAGTGAGATTCGAGTCAGGAACGTTGCGATACTGTTGAGAGCACTGTAGCTGGTCTCGGATCGAATGTGGTCGTATAGGTGAACTGACAACCTCGATAGCACAGTGGCCGTGGACTGGCACGGGACGGGGGGCTTCAAAGCCGGCTCGCTCGTGCTGATTTATCGAGGTCCGATAAAGCTCCCAGTGACGAAGCTACTGCCACGAATCGCGAACGCGTAATCTAGCGTAATCGCCCAAATTTCACGACCGTCGAAAAGCAAAAGCGTTACAAATGTGTGGGCTGGACGTCAAGATAAAAAACATTCAAAGAATAAATACTAAATCCATTTCATCAACGACATCACAATTGGCGCAATGGAATTTAACCCGTAACGGAAGAGACGCAATATGCTTACAACGAATAGAGATGATGAAAAATGTAAAATACATTTTTCGCATCAGCAACATTTCAATTGTTGCAATGGAATTAAATCCGTAACGGAAGAGGCGTCGACCTTTTTAATCGACCGAATATCTGATTACCTACATCGTTGCCGGACCGCGACAACCCGCGCCGCCGTCACGATTCACCTCATTCGTGGAAAATTCCATTCCACCCACTTGCGACTCGCACAAAGTTCCACAAACCCACATATGAAAAGATTGGTAGTCTTATATTACGATCGTCACAGTTCAAATAAATTAATGTCGGTCAATATTCCCTTACTCTTCGTTTTCCACTGAGCGATAAAGTCTCCGAAATTTACCTGTTTTTTGTTTTTGTATTTCTTACAATACCGAATTGTAGTACGCGACATTAAATTCGATACTCATAATATTATGAGTATCAAGTTACGTTTTTACCCTTTGAACCATTTTCAATGCGATTTTGTCAAAGATTTTGGGAATCAAGAACCACCGAGGGTTGGAAGTAATATAATTACACTACAAAGCAGGAAAGTCCATTTTCTCACAGAGTATGAATTTTGTGTTGCAAAGTTCACGCACTTCCTCCTTTGCGACATACAATTTTTCTCCAACTTCGTTAAAATAACTACATTTTTTGCGTCGCAAAATCGTCATATTCTCTAATGACTATTACTCTACCGGGAGAAATGGAGCTTCCAGTTGGAGTAATGAGCCCTGATACTGCCAAGGCTGTAATGATACTACTGGCAATGCGCAAAAGGTAACAACGATCACCGGTCAACAGTAGACTATTTTGTGTCCGTGTTGCACGCACGCAATATGGTTACTTGAGCGAAGTAAAGAAACTCTTCTATATGGATGTACATTACGATGCAAACGGTCGAGGGAAAACGGGTGCTAAAGCTGCGGTTAAGCCGCGTGCGAAGCACAAAGTACCCAACAACCGTCCGTCTACTTTGAGGGCTGAGGTGATTGTGTTCAGACATTAAGTTATCTCGTTTGAACGAGTTGCCAACGACATCAAACACATTAACTCCATGCAGAATCGACACGACCTAAACTAGCGACAAGCCCCACTTCGGCTAGATAAGCTGCTTAACTTAATAGAATTCATTCCAGCTGCGGAACCAACAGCATCCTTTATACTCCACCCAACACACCCCGCGCCATGATCGTACGACGCGTCACATACGCTCCGCGGCTCTATTCGGGCTGTTTAAATATTCCCGCACGAGCATGGTAACGCTCCGCTGCTGATGCTACCGGGTCTCGGTAAAGGATTCACAGCGACACGCTGTTAACTCGCGTCTACATACATTAAAAGTGGTCGTACGTGCAAATTACGTTTCGTTCTTTATCGCCTTATTCTCGCTGTTCCAACACGTTGCAGTTAACGATATTCGTTCTGACGCTCGATGCGGTATTTAATAGAAGATAACATTACGCAAGCCGAGATGTTAATTTTTCGTTTTATGTCCTTCCTAGAACTGTAAATTGTTCGAGGTACATAGTTTTAAATCGGCAAAAATGTAGCTGTCTTACGTTATCTTTTAAAATATTTTTTCCTTCGTTTTTTAATTTGAGTAGCTTCGCTCGAAGCATTGCTGCGGCAACGCTCGAAGAAGTGTGCAAGATCAGAATCATTCACGCTGCGCGCTATAAGTGCAGAACTTCCGAGGCTGTCAGACCCAAGAGCTCCTGGAAAAAGGAACCGAGAACAGATCTGCGCTCCAGATTTCCTTCGTTTATATTCCAACGACCTCGGCACCGATCGCTCGACTGTCGAACGATAAAACGTGCGAATGCACTTATTATTCCGCTAGACGCGCCGATTTGCGAAGCATTTGACGCCGCTGCAGAGTCGGATCGCGGTATGAAGGATCCCTCATCCAATCGCATACTCGCGTTGTGCCTTGGGAAAAACGAAAACGAGTAAGGTTATTCGATGCTCATTCATAAAATTCGGAACGACCGCGTGGTACATCTGAAGCTTCAAGGCGGGATCTTCGTTGGTTTAATTTCACGTCTTCCTATAAATTAATCAACGAACGGACCAAGTCTTTTGCGTGAATTGATGCGAATTAATGAGAAGGATAATTAACGCCTTGGGTCGACCGTTAACGAGGGGGAAAACGGCTGCGGGTGATGCTGTACTGGAGCTTTTCATCTTGAACGGGCAACCGGGGCAGGGAACGGAGGGGGTGTCACTTTTTGCATCTCTGGGAAAGTCTTTGCTTTGCATCGCTTTTTCCTGCGAGTCATCGCGTAATTTCCCGGTTCCGATATTAATTTTCGCGCGTCAAACAAAAATTCTTTCATGCATTTCGCAATATATTAACGTTTTTTTTGTTTTACTAAAATATATGACAGAAAATAGTTAATTAGTTTTGCATAGTATGAATCGAGATATTTTCTAACTTACGAAAAAGAGACATGCATCTACCCGGCATCCTGTAGTACTACATTTGTACTGTATATTGTGGACTGACTGATGGATCACAAAGAAAAGAGATGGTTACATTATTGGATCATTGTACGTTGCGGATGATAAAATCATTAGTTAACGAGAAACCTTCACGGATCCACGATAACTTGGGGCGCGGGCATAAAGTAAGGTGTGTATTTTAAATGTGATGGTTATTGTCAAAAGCTGACCTGCAGCACGTGTCAGGTAAACGAGCGAGAACCGGTTCATCAGAATGGATACACGAAGCAGAAACATCAGCAGCAGGTAGGCTCGTGACGCGCGAGCGTGAACCGACTGCCAGGGCAACATCGTGATCGAGCTTACGTAACGGGCTCACACAGCAAAAAAAAGGAAGAATTACATAAGCGAGGGACCATAATTCAAAAAGAAGCGGCAACGAATTTAAGCGTAAGAATTATTATACAATCAATTGAGTTAGAATTTAATTAAATTGTACGCCAGAGATTTTTCTTGTCCGAAAGAATCTCAGAGTTCATAGTTGAGAAGTCCACGGCAATTATAATGTAGGAATAGGCTATAATGGCGAACACGGCCATGAATGGGAGAGGCGAGATTAAACCGATTGCCGCAGAGAGAAAAGTGGAACGTCGCGTTGATCCGCCAGCGTACCACTTCTGCGAAAATTGGTATCCTCACTATCGTCTCATTTTCCTCTTTCTCGCCGTCTTTCCACCGTCGGAGCAATTCGCGACCGCCGTCGTTCTTCCTCGACCGACAATGGAACTCCTCGATTCGAGATTAAATCATCGCCTCCATCGTTCCTCGTTCTTTTATAGCTCAACCGTCCAGGATACTCGCCGCCCTCTCTGATGCGCTAGTGTATTGATTCCTACATCGGTACGCGAGTTGCACCGGTGAAAATTGACAATACGTTTTATTACAATGATGTTATTGGCTGTAATAACGAAGAGCAATTAAAGCCTCTTTCGGTTCAGGGAATTTGTTTAAAACAACGAGTTTGCGTTTCATTTCTCAAAAAAATTGAAAGGTTCTTGAATTCGGCAAATACGATTTTCTGTCAAAGCTAGACTGCACGAAAATTATACTGGTAATATCGAAGAGAAGAATAATGGCTGAATAAGGGCCCGGTATACCCGAGTTTGCTGTGCCCAATAAAATTGTTCGCGTATCTCGAGAACCGCCGATCGAATACATGGCAGATACGAGTCAACACGGCATCGAACGTAACGCCGGATATAGTAAAGTGTTCGATTGTGAAATCGATGTCGGCGTCCGACGAGAAACGTGAAACGTTCGAGATACCAGTAGCAGTGGCAATGCATCAGGTTTCTCGTGGTGATGCATGGCTTCGCATTGTTTCATTAGGAGGCCATTGAAGGCAACCGAGAGAGCGAAAATAGCAGAATCGGCGACACATCGAACGAGCCTTGTGCGCGTTGCACTTTTTCCTTCCTTCTTTTTTTTAAATTCTTTTCTTTATCATTCGGTTTCATACCTCTGTACGGTCGTGCGAGCCACAGCCCTTCCAACAGAGGCCATAATGCAGGTGATCGAAGCGCATAAATTATCGCGGTACTCCGATTGTTCACGTTTCAATGACGCGTCTCCCGCACGCGTCATTAATATCGTCTGGGTCGGATTGCCGTCAGCGCGGAACGTCCAGGATTTACCACGCTAGGCATGGGAAGTGATAAGTCGCAAGTCAACACTTCCATACAGCAGCCGCAGGTGCGACGGGTCAGAAACGCATCAGGTCCAAAGTTTGACCCTCTAATTGGGACTTGCGTTGCTTTCATCAGGCCGTTTCAAAATTCATTCCTACGTGGCGGATTTGTATTCTGTTTACGCAACTTTATCACGCATGCTGCGAAGAGACTCACTTCCGTTTTGTGACTGCTGGTTGAGTGTCGAAGCATCGTGCCCAAAGTACCAGAAATATGCGTAAAGTAGGAGAAGCCTGTATAAAGTATCTGAAGCACCCTTAAAGCACTAGAAGTGTGCGTAAAGTATGAGAAACATGAGGTACAGTAAATTCGTCCCGCTATGCGTCCATCATTCAAAGTACACTAGGCTGTAAAGCGCTACTTACGCCATTCACAACGGGCACGAAAAGTAGCGCTTTTCATCCATGAATTCCATCAAATTTTTCTATGAATTTTTCATCAGACTCGCCAAGCATTAAGTCGAAAGATAAGAAGAAGTAATTTCGGCGTTAAACTTTTTAGGAAAATGCATTTCACCTCGCCTTTATTTATTTCTCTCTGGGTTTTTTTCTAAGGGTTTTTTTGTGAACCCGCACCCGAACGTGCAGGTTTTTATGGAGTTTATGCACCGACCGTTTATGCACGTGAACGACAATGTGTTTAAAGAAAATGAGCTTAAGCCCCAGGGAGCTCGGCTCCAACCGTGGGCTCCTTCCTTGTGCCAAAAGGTGGCTATAAATATACATAAGTTACTTATATCTACGTATATACAGAGAGTAAATGCAGCAGTTTTTCGCTGTGACCCGTGCTCCGTCGGGGTACGCGCCGTTACCGTCATTCGAAAAGATCAAAGATGTTACTACAACCCCTTACAGGGATAATTTTCGGAAGGTCCTCTGGCCAATCTTTTCTGCAACTCTGACTCATCATAAAACCTAGGATGCAAAGTACGTGAATAAAAAAAATGAACGCAAAATGAGACTTCGGCGATGTTAGAAGTGAACCCTCGCGTTCTTCGGACACTTACGGACAATGACGCCTTTCCCTCTGGAGCCCCGATATACTCGCGCAGCATCATAAATCCTCGCGATCGAAACGAAGATAAATCGCAAGGATATATCAGGTCCACGGTCGGATGAATCTCGATAAGCAAATAAGTGAACGGGCTATTAACAAAAAAAAAAGAGGAAAGTGAGAAACGACCGCGGCGCACACGATGTTGCAGCACTTTTACGAGAAATTATCGACTGTTAATATTGCCGCTGTTGCTATTTCTGCTACTTGCACTATCTCGCGCTACGCCACGGCAAAGATTTCACCGTGAGCGAAATCTCTGCCGATCGCGAAGATTCGATGCGCGGTGCGAACAACCAGGAGGGAGAAAAAGCGAACACCCGATCGCGAACGAGTTTCAGCGCCAAAAAGAGGAAGACATAGTGGACCAGTGGCAGAAATTGGCAGTGTGTAAATATGTATGCACATGCGCGCAACTGGGGGAAAAACAGAGCGCGCGATAGGTATGAGAAGAGGGATACAACATCGGCCCGAATATCGCGGGCAGTGGTCGCAGTTGCAGGGAAAAAAAAATAACGCGGAATGAAATAAAAGGTAAATATAAAAATGGAAAAGGGGGGAAGATTTGTTGGTGGCACAAACGAGTGTTTGGTGTGAGAGATGAAAAGAGTTGGATGGTACGTTGTAACCGATGGAATATAGTGAGCCGTTAGTGTGCGACATTTTGGCCAGCTGTTTGGACTTCCCCGACCGGGTAACGGATTGCCCACTAACACCGTGCGTGACATTCCATTACGAAATGAACGCACCACTGTTTCCAAACATTGCGCTGTATAAATTGCGTGAAGCAATTTTTCATGCGTCCGGAATATATTTTTACCGGACACGGACGCGATGGGTGGCAAACAATGTTTCGTTTTAATCGTAATTGCTTTTTTCGTAATACTGTGACCTTATTATTTACAGTTATTTTTTCATACCGCCAGGACGAATTTTCGCAAAATAGGTCCGGAATTTTTATTCAGTTCGGATTTTAGTGTAAAATATGAAATCGATATTCAACAGCCTCGCCGTCAGACGACAATGTCGTGACGTTGTAGAATGTAGAAAAGTAAATGTGAAAAGGGAAAATTTGCGCAAGGATTCTGGATCATTGATATATATGAATATATATATTTGAAGCGAGAATTCCCGGGGGAAGAAAAAGACTACGTAGAAACCGCATAGCTCCGGGACAGCGATAATTGAAACGCCAGAATAATTGAAAAAACGATAGATAAAAGGTGGTAGAAAAGACGGAAGCGAAAGAAAGCAACCTGGCGGTACGAGAAGCGAGGCGTCGAGCGAATTCCCGGCGTCCCGGTGGTTTGTTAGGAGGAGGACTAAAAAACCGAAATGAAAAATGGGATTTTTCAACAGCGAACACGTCCCAGAACGGACCACGGATTTACAGTCGATTTTTTTGCAACATATATGCTGCGGGCGGAGCGATTGCCGCTTTTCCGGCAGTATTGTTCCACGTATGATTCTCGAACAAAACGAACGAAGTCCACGTTCAGGGCCCGTTAGGTTTTTTCTCCGAGCGAATCGGTCTCTATCTTCCCGTTATTTCCGCCTGCCAGTGCCTACTAATATTTTCGCCCTATCCAGACCAAAAATATTTTTCATTAGCACATCAGAATACGACGGTTAAATTCGTTTCACCGGCGAATATAAATTCATTCCTCCACTCAGCACGAGGTTTTGTACGTTAGGCAAAATTTAATTAGATTGAATGAATTAGGCGAGAATTCATTAAGTAACTTGTTTTCATTGTACTTTGCTCTACGTTCGAAGCGCTTCCTCAGTATTATCCGAAGCGCGTTCTCCGATAGGCTTACACTCGAATCTTTCAAGATGAGGTCATTCCCGAGGCAATACATTGCTCGAGATGCGAGTAAATTTTTATTGGAGACTCAATAAAGTTCAGACTAAAGCCCGAAGGAACAATTCAAAAAATAAAACCGGAAGTGAGGAAAAGCTCAAACAGCGGCGTTGCCAAACCGGGATCAAACGCGAATCAGATTCGCTGGCAAACTAAGCGAATGAGGGCTATGCAGGAAACATGCAGAAAAGTTTTGCAAAGTCCCGCCGCATCGACGACACTTAGGCGAGTGTAGCGGGGCGAGTGTAGCTTCCGCGAGAAGAGAGGAAAATAAATTTAGCTCGACCCGGCGTCGAAACGTCTCGTATGAATGCGGCGAAACAGTTTTGCTTGATAAAAATAATAAATGGCACGAATGGTCGGATAAGTCTTATTTTTAAGGAAAGCGATGTAATTTCGGGCGTGGAAAACTTTTGCCCGAACCCCCGAAGTGGTTGAAGCTGGTCGTTCCGAGGCTAAAGCCACTAAAACTCGCGGACTGATCCTCGTGATGCCCGCGCGATAATAGGAACAGAGTAATATTGTGACGCGAGGACGTCCTCGACAATTCCCTTGCGGCCCTCATACCTGCTGGCTACGCGGGGTTATTCGTACGGCGAGCGGCGGAGAGCTTTGGTACATACACCACAATAAATAGCAATTATATCTTGGAAGCAAGTACCCTCTCGGTCTTTGAAGAGGACGAGACCACTTCGCCGGGTATCTACAGTTGGGTTACAGTAAGTACTGTAGGCGACGACAAAGTCGGCTAACCTCTGAAGGAAACGTTGAAATGTCATATACTTGTTAAGATCGTCGTGGCACCCATAAAAAAATAAATGAAATTCATATAGAAGGCTTGACTTTTTTTGCGCTTCCGCCAAACTATAGCGGAAAATACACAGAGTCTGGGCCGAACGGATAATTTCAAAAAGTATGTTGCAAACTATCCGGGAAATATACATACTTAACCGGCAGAAAGACTTTCGGAACACGAGACGACGAGAAGAGGGACGTATTGAAGGAAACCGAAGAAACACCAACATTGACGGTAAACGCTTAGGATGAGCTGAAAACAACCACGCAGGCTAAAATCTGCAAATACGGCGCCTAATTTCAGAATTAGAATTTACACCTTAAGTAAATCAAAAGTTCCTATAATGAAGACCGTAAAAACGATTAGATGAAATGCAACTAATGTTCGATGAGTCAAAAGAGTCGAGTCATAAAATTCTTTCTAACAGCATTTTAAATCGCATCGCAAAAATGGCCGAGACTTACACATCTATTTTTTTCCATTGCGGGTGAGAGCTTGATTCTGAAATAATGACAATTGCATGAATTCTTTTTACAAGGCTTTCTTGTATATTTGTCCTGTCTCTCTCCCTAGAAGTACAGACTTCGTATACCAGCTTCACAGGCGGGTCGAGGAAGCCTGCCACTGGTCGCTAAGGAGAAGTAATAACGCGATGGTAACTGCGACCGCGGCTCGGTGGTAGGTTCCGATGTCGAGCCAAATTGCAATTAAGGGTGATGACGCTCGGATTTATGAAAGTATGGTTAAGTGAAATTTGTCTTTGGTTAAGCTTCAGCTACGGCCGAGGCTGCTTCGAGCGGCGGCTCCCCCTCGTATCCCTTTAAGTTGGTTAGGATATCTGCAATCGCCACATAGTTCAATGCACACAATATGTGAGTGATAGTGGAATGTGAATAACTTCCCGAATTCCAAAGTTGAACCCACCATAAGTCTCTCTTGTGACATAGTTCGCGACTGAACTTCACCCTCGACATCACAGCGTAAGACTGCCGTAGTTTTGTGTCATATATTGAATTAGTCAGAAGTGACGTGATTTTGGAATTTTATGCCAAATACCGGTATTTTAGATACACAAGGCTATCCGGACGCCCGCCGAGCTTAGTAGGAACAAGACACAGAACCGGTGCTGGCGGACGTTGGCCGAACACTGGCCGACGCTGCGCCAACACTTGCCCTGTGCGACGCTCCTAACAGGAAAACAGCAAGCACATTTTTACCTTGTACATTACGAAAAATAAATATTGTAATGAAAAGTTTAAAAAAACACGCGTAGGTGACCCCGATCTTACTTGTGTATTGTGCGCAAAACGAGATAAATGTACATAAGCGACAGTCCGACTGGTTAGAAGTTTCCTACCGGTACTTAGCGGCTATCAACTATTTCACACTTCGAGTTATATGACAGGTGAATGTAATACTTGCCACGGCTGTGCGCATATAACGTGTGGCCGTTGTGTAGCCTCCGGGAGCCTCAGGATCAGAAGACTCCAACGCGCCTACCGTTCGCGGTTGTAAAACACCGCGAGCGAAACTGACTGCCACGGAGCCTCCGCATATCAGACCCACCGGGCAGCTCGGGAGAGGATGAACAGCAATGTTATGGGTGCCGTTTAGAAGGCTTCTAATGGCGGCACAGAAGGAAATTATTAACTGTAACCCAGTTGGGCTTAGCTTGCGTGATTGCATGGATGCTCGTGCGTGTGAGCACACGTGTGCGCACAGAGAAAATTATAGTTAACGATGCGCGCACGCCCGAGCCTCAACTAAAAATACGGGGATACGTTATGGCGACAGGAGTCAGGGATTTGCCGCGTACGCGTGGCCGCAGGCTAACGTTCTTTCTCGCCAGATCGTACATATCGATATATTACATACGTAGTTAATGTGAACGTGAAAAATGGTGCGATAATGCCGGAAGCCTTTCGATACCCGATAATGCTTTTAATCATTTCTTTAAGTTACGTCAACATCGTTTTGTACACTTTTTTCAAGTCCTATCTCCATCCTAGTAGATATTTTTTATCGTCAGTGGGGATTCGATAATGCCTAAGAAAAACCTTGTTTCGGGTTGTGCTGATCTACGCACTTTTGACTATTTTACCTTTTTCAAGAAATAGAACGATTAATCAGGGGTAGAAGACAAAATCATAGGTAAAATCAATCAAATTACTGGCGCAATACGACGAACGGCACAGAACTCCTGAGTTCGCTAATTCATAATAATTACGAATCGTAAACGAAAAATTCTGTTTCAATCTGTGTCGATCAAACCGCTTTTGAGCAGATCACTTTTATATCTAAAATCAAACATTTCGCCAGGGATAGAAGCACCTTTGTGACGCAAAAGTGTTCGTTTCATTGATACAATAAATCAGATTATCTGGGCAATAAAACAAGCAGCACAGAACTGACGAGCATCGCGAACGGAGAGTGTAATGAACATCGGTTACTCGATCTTGGCAACAAGACAATGTAACAACAATTAATTGAATATATTGTATTTCCAGGAAAGGGAGAACAGCGAAGATAATTATTCCATTTCGCGGACTATTATGCGGTTTCGTGTTTTGGAATGCATTGTCTATCCGTCCGCTATCCATGGCTCTTCGGGCTGAAATGCGAAGCGTATTTAGATGCCCGCGCAATGGGCTGATGGTATGTATTATGCGACTAACGTTGAAATTTCGTCTCTGCAGTCTCTGCGTCATCCGCGCCAAAATTTTGTAGTTATCGCTATTAGCAATATGGCATGCATCGGCGAAGTTATACAACCGAACACCATTTTTACAGGCCACGAAAACGATAACATCGCCAACGAGTGAGAGCGAAACTGATATTTGTTACGCAATTCGGGACAACTTGCTTCAACCGTGCCAGACGTAACACACGAGTTTCGACGGCTCATGCATATGAAACTGAATTAAAAATTACTTCGCGAATCCACTGACTTTTGTCGCTCCGTAAACGTCCTATCACGCCAATGGTGTCAGTGTTGGTACGACGTTTTCACCGCAACCGCGCAATCCAAAACGTGCTTTTTCAGTGGTCCCCTAGACGTGTAGGAGCTTCTGGATCAACGTTCGTTGCCTCTCAGGGGAAAGGACCGTCCGACGGAGATCCTGCGCTTCAAGCTATCATTAAGAAGTATGGGCAAGAGAAAACGCGATGCGACCTCAAAAGTCGAGTGTGGGTGGATCCGCAACTCAGCATCGCGGTCGTCGCGCGGGATGGCATACTGTTTATGTACCTCGGAGAAACGGAAAGGATGAGCGGGTATGCGTACGCATGCGAGAAACGTCGGGATAAAATAAGGATAACGAACAAGCGAGATGGATGTGACTACGGCATTGAAGCCGAGCGGCTTCAGAGACGACTCACAGCGGAACGACGCAGACCTATCTATTCAGCGACCACAGAATCGTGACGGAAACTCATCAGGCGTGCGAAAATTCTTGGGAGCGAGATACCTGGAGCGGGGGTTGTTCACTCGCTCGCCTGGACGCCTCGTCACTGACGTTCCGCGGTGATTCAAAGAGAGACAACAGTAGAGAAACGTCTATGCACGTTCGCGAAAGCGAGAACTGCCATGAAGGGGAGCGAAAGAATAAGGGGAATACGCGACCCTAAGACGTAGCGGAACTGCTCCGATTTATATATAATTCCGCGGGTTTCGGTACCCTCGTCCCGTCTCATTGAGTTTTCTTGCACCCTTTTGCCAGAGCTGTGCCAGAAAGTTTTCCGCTCTATGAGGCCGATACACCCTTCTCGACAAACTCCGAGCCTCGTTCCGTCCCAAGCAAATGGCCCAAGGTGCGGTTTCTGTCTCGCGTGGGCGACGATCGTAAACGTCCGAGAGTCCCTTTGTCGGTCGGCTCGCACATTGTTTGGCTGGGGAGCTGCACCGGATCATCCCCTAAGACTATTCAACTATATTGCGAGCTAGGCAAACCCATTGCGAGGTCAGACAAGGGGAGTAAAAAAATCTGGCGATACGAAATTGTATTCGTATTTTTTAAACAGCGTACTCGGTACCATTTTGTCGTTGGAGAACGTTTGCGTGAAATTGTAAATGATATCGCTATGCAGCGACAGCCAGACGTTTTGCTATCGTGAGACTGTAACGTCACTTCAAGATGGCAATAGGAAAATCAAATTTCGTATAATGAGATAGAATTTTATAAATGAGCCCGCATATTGAAAGCGCCTAAGAAACCTTTTTTTTAACGGGTTATTAAAGAAGTTGAGAGCTAAAGAATCTGAATATCTAAGAGTCACTTGTTTCAATTGTTATTCTTAGCCGACAAGCAGCGGTGACGTCGCTATCGATTCGATCGAGGACGTAGATAGACGTCGAAGCATTCTGGAAGAGCCGCGGGATTGTTGTGCCGCTGTCGACTTCGGTTTGCGAATCGAATTTATGACAAGGCCAGGGACCGAGCACACACCTCAGCGAATTCGATGCGCGGGGAGAGTATGGACTACGAGTGCACGGTGGTAAACTGCACTCCCGTGGCTAAAATGTCTATAGATTCAGCTCGACTCGTAAATCGCCGAAAAGAGGGAGAGAACGGCAGAGAAAGAACAAACGGCAGGATAAAAGATATGTTTGTGTGTGTGCATCCCAGCGGGTTATTCACGCATCCCGTATTGAGCACGAATTCATAACTCAATCGAGCTCCCCGGCAAAATTCTCGGTCGGTCCGAGGGGAAGGAGATGGAGAACAAACCATGGATAAATATGATCGAATATTTGGGCAGCGAGCTTTGGTTGCGTGCGACAATATCCGGCTATAAAAAAAGCTCGGCAGCACAGGAAACTTTTTGATAGTTTCGATCTATCGGACAGTACAGCGGTAAGAACGCCAGTACTAGTTTCTGTCACGCATACAACAGCTTTGTTGCCATGTGTTGTACACAATTATATGAGAACAAAGTAAAATTTCAAAAATGAAGAGGTAATTATTTCACACGGCGAGTCTCACTTACATTCCACGGACGGATTCTCAGAATAGAGGGATGGTTTATTGACATAGGGCCATATTGGCTGCACACAACTAATCGCATACAACTCGTATGCTTCAACACAAAGCATACGCCCTTCTGTCTCCTAGCTGTCGAAGCTCTAGTGCCCTTCTGGTCATAGAACATCAATATAACGATAATGCGGAGATCCTGTTATCACACACTGTCGCTTGATCTACATGCCTTGCAGTTGAAACATAAAAGGAGCACATTAAGAGAGGTGAGATATCATAGGTCCGTGCAATACAGTCAGCTATAGAGGCGCAACGAAGGTGAAGAAAAAGACGAGAACCACGGGTAACCGGAGCCGCTCGTCTCGAGTGACGCCGAGTGCACGGCGTTGGAGAGACTCGGCTCGTACGAGGACGACAACGAGCGGGTGCTCACTAGCGAGCTCGGTGTTAAAGAAACTCGAGAACGGACGTCGTTCGCACGTTCGTCGTGCCACCTTCTACTCCGCTCGTAGGCGAACTTGATTTCTCCTGGGGGACATCGTCTAACGGATGTTGGCGGGCTCCTCTATCTCTTGCCGCACACAACCCTCCCACCCACCGCCCCTCCCATCCTGCATCTCACCCCGCGCTCAGGGTGGTGCTTTCAGTAGCGCCAACAGCATTTCCGCCTTCCTTCCCATCCAGAGACCGCAGTCACCTCGACTGAACACCTTCAACCACCAGATGCAAGCAAGCAGGCATGCGAAACCAGCGACCGTCCGACACCCATGAGGGCCATTCGCCGAGTGGATGTCAACCAATTTGTCCGTGTTCCCGTGAAGCCTCGAAGGACGCTATACGACGCTCTGCTCTTCTCGTCCATACAGCGGTACAGCTCGTTCTCTCAAAACCGTACGGTAAGGACGAGTTTGTACGGAGATGCGACTGCCAGATCACGAAATACAAGTCGCGGAAAAAAGCGGAACACCTCGGTACCGCGGATATGCACGGAATGTATATTAAACCCGAGGTCATAGATAAGATTCATCCGCATCTGGAGGAATGGTAGATTGCTGGTTCCACACTCGTTCGCCAAAAGGGTTCATCGGTCGTTCTCCGGCTGATATTGCCAGAGCGTAGCCCTAATAAGCACTGTGTAACGTTATCAATCCACTGCCCCGAAGAGACTAATTGGATATTTTTTCTATGATTTCACATATTTATCCTAAATCTCAGTTTTCTAGCAGAAGTGACGTGACACCGGAAATATATGACTTCCGGTTTGAAATTTGGACGTTTCCACTAGAAGTGACGTCATACCGGGGATGCGTCACTTCTTATTTGAGGATACAATTTTTCAGGTGGAAGTGAATAACCTCAAAATATTTTGAAAACTCTTTTCACTGAAATAGTTTTAACAAAATAGAAAATGAATTTTTCGGACGCGCAGTGTCTTTGATTGTGAGAGTGTTTGCAATGCGCATCATGCTATGGGAAGTTTGACTTCCGCCAATCGGGCCATTACCGAGTACCCAGCTTCGATTGAAATATCGTGGGCACCGAACCGATTGGGCTTTGTGATCCACCTCTTCGTCATCAAGTGTCGCACCGTCTATCGGGAAGTCGATGGGGCTCATCGTTGGAACGAACAAACCGATGGTTTGATTGGAAGCGACTGAGACATGCAAAGCGAACAGTCGAATCGAAAACTATTTCTCCACTGTGTTTCCGTCCACACCTTTGATGCTAGCTTTGTTCACTGTGTATTTACACTTGCTTAACAGGTGGAGCAGTTACGAGCAATCAGAATACCAGCGTGGACCATGCCAAATGCCGTGTTTGTCCTTTGATACCAGTGAATTCGAGATCTATCAACAGACTGGGACTCTGTCCTCGACACTTGCAATATTGAACGTCTCTTGACGCTCGCCTGTTTCCCTTGGATTCCATCTTCGAGATTAATAGTCTCACGAACACTGTATGTCTAAGCATAATCCCAGATCCTTCCGGCATTGAACATCGCAGTATAATTTTGTTTCAATAGACCGAATTGTGGATTTTTCGTGATAGCCAGAAGGTTGTGTATGAGCCTTTAGTCACGTGTAATTTATTCGACAGAGTGTGGCTAATCAGGATAATCTACCTCGATATATCCGCAAAAATAAGGAACATGATTTAACACACATAACGACCTAAGTTATGCCTTTCTATTTCTTAGCTGTCGATATATCATTCTCACAAAACCTTCGCGCTGGTAGGACTGTCATTAGAAAGGTCAAAACCAGCTGGAATTCCGTAGTAGATGAATTCTATGTGAATATTCATTGGAAAATGGTCAACTGTACGTGAGCAGGTCGTTTGAATCACGTCAGAAAGCAGCAGATGTCTCCTATCGTTGTCCCTATAATATATCAAACTGAAACTCCAATTCAGCACTGTGCCCTGGCTACATATTTTGTTTCCAATTGCCCCGGAAGATTCGGTCTCTCGCTCGCTCTAGTAACATAGCGAGAGATAAGTTACGTTCACCCGGAGGTAACCAACAGCAGGAACGTTGCGTAACCCAATAACAAAGTGCGATGGTGCTCCGTATGCCGCTGTAATCAATCGTAACAGGGTACGTGAATGTAACCTGCAGGCGCCACATACGACCACGACCGGGCGGGTACATGAGAAGGCATTACTCGTATTGTGCCTATGTGTTACCACTAAAGGTCACGCTTTGCGCACTCTGCTTCCTTCGCAGGTTGGGTGTATTTTCTTACACACCAATAAAGTCAATATATCCAATGATGATGCTCGGCCAATTGAAACGACGGAAATACTAAAGTTCTGATAGTTCCATTGTACATTTGATTTTCTACTATCGCATCAGTCATCGTATATTAACATACGTCACGAAAAAAATATCTTTGTATTCTAGCTTCTCTCTCAGACATTGGTATCATAGCGTACTTGATACTCGAATATTCTTGGATAAAACATACGTCCATTTTTCAGGAAATGAGATTCAAAGAAGATTGTTCGCTATGCCTACGATACTATGGAAAGTTTGCTTTCTGTAATTCGGGATATCACTGATTATCTGACTCCGATTAGGACAGCATTGACACTGAATCTCGTCTCGCTTTTTGCTCGGTGTTTAATCAAATTCTTTGTGTTCTTTATCCCCTGAGCAGAGGGCCGCGTTTCCGAGAGTCGAGTGAACGTTAACAAACTGATAAAAAAAATGAGAATGAGCAAAAGTGAGAAATACTAAAAGTGGGCTGGCGTACGCCAGAGCGATTAAGTAACGGGTTGCGTTACTCACCGAACAAGTTACGGATCACGGGCTGGTAGTTATTAGTATAATGACAACAGTCCAAGCAATATTCGTGGGAATATTTTTAGATAAAAAAAACTAATATTTCGGGGACTCTGATAGCTGAAGATTATTTTCCACGGAGCTATTCCGTTCTTCTGATTACAGTGTCGAGCTGCTCACAACAAGAACCTCTTGTCGCAGTGCTGAGAAAATCGAACTGGGACGATCGATCGCGGATTACAAGATGGGCGTTGCGTCACACCAACACAGACGGTGGCAAGGAGGCGTATTTTAAACGGGTTGCTTTATGGGAATTGCAAAACCCATACTTGCTCCGTGTTGCTCACGGTCCGCCTCGCCCCTTTCTACTCCGCGTCCTCCTTCTCGGCGGCTCCTGCCGGGTCTCAACGCGATATACGAGGATAAATGTGTTTATTCGAGGCACCTTATAAATCCTCATCGGCTTCACACGCTACGTACAATCCCGTGGAATATCCCGGATCACTTTTCGCGCCTCCGCTACTGTGAACCTTTATGGCGTCTTATGAAGAAAAACTTCATCCCCGTTTCATCACGCGTGGGACTGATTTCGTGCGTTTCATTCTTATGTGCATGTAAGATCCACCTGAGACGTATTAAAATTACAATAGTTCCGCCATCGCTTTGAGTCAGATATATATTTTCATATGCAATAAAACTAAATTCATTTATTAATCCTTCTCGTCGGGGCCAAGAAAAACAATTCAAACAAAACTGAACATCGTGATGCGTCTGACATTTTTATCAGACTTTCACTCCCGCATGTGAAAGTATATGTGATTTTGCTGATGCGTGCTATCAATAGCAGTTTGTATTTCTATTATTATTATTTTGATTAAAAAAAACCCCATTGTGCTTCGTTTTTTAATGCAGTGTCTTATGAAACATAAAAAAGGAAAAAAGATCCAAATATTTTCGTTAGTTCGGCTAAATGGCCAACTTCGGCGCGATTCATTACCTCAGGCATCGTCGCTGTTAGAATAGTGGTACAGAAATGTCGGGGTTTTGTAACTCCTCAAGGAACGATAAACGTTGAATGTTCAGAAAAAAAATCTGAAATCACACCGGTCCAGCAAGTTCGCGTTGTGAATGCAAGGTAGAAATGGCGACGGCGAGGGAAAGTGTTTTCGAATCGGCGGGCATTGACTGTTTCACTAGAACTTTCTGCAGTTCTTCGAGCCGTAGCCGCCAAGAAGAACGAAGCTAAGTGACGCGGTTTTTATCGGCCGGCATAGTTTCTCACCAACTGCTCGCTTTTCGGCCATTAACTCTCGAGCTTTTTTTTGCGGCACGATTACCGCACGTTGAAAAGGTTTAGTGATTCTACGCCGCTTAACCAAAAGATGAAATTCGAGAACGCAGTCCTTGACGTACACCAAGGGTAGAGCCTACGGTGACCGTGATCGATCGATAGTATCGAGAAAAGAACCATGTGCCAATCACGTTTACACATCGTGCAAATCACATTTAATCGTTGTGCGTGTCACATTTATTCTTTGCGCGAACCATTTTTCTCCACATTCTCCGCACCTTTATTCATTGACGTTTACGCGAAAAGTTTTCAAGGAGATTGGTGCTTATAAAATTTCCAGAATAATTTCCGAATCACTTTACAAGTAGACTTAATAGTACGAATCGTTCCACCTAGAAGCGTAGAGTTTTTCAAATCTTCTTTCCCATATGCCATGTGGGGCTACTTTGGCTGACTGTTACATCCCAGCACTGCTGTGAGATCCCGCAGGAATCTGACCAATGCCGCGCCACGGATGGGATATAACTGTCAGTCAGACCACGTCCCACTTGGGATGAGCCAATTTTGCAGCAAGTATTTCAAGTCCGCGAAAAATGGAATTCGCCCATTGGGTTTAGATTCTTTAGATGCTCGCTGAGTAACCATGAAGGCCCTCGGTACCCATTGACAACGGTGGACTTGATGTCATTCATACTTCAATCAATCTATTCAAGAACACACCTGTTACTCACACTATATAATGCTTCAGTCCATAGTAAACACGTATGTGCGATGAATATTAGGTTTTCCACAACATCGATCAAACTACCGTAGCGCACGCTTCGCTCAGTAAAGGGCGAACGGTTTGGACGGAAAAACCCGAATAGTAGTCGTGGCCCGAGTCTAATATTACACGTACATGGAACTTGTATATCTGTAGATAGTAACGATAGATGCGACACCGGTAGAGTACGCGGGACCGGGCGGGGCTACGTGCCAAATCAGAAAGCACTCGTGATTACAGCTCCGGCCGAGGATTTAGCTGTTCGTATAATAGGTTCTCGGACCAAGTTTCGGTACGCTCATTTCACGAATGACAATAATATAGAGTGGCCCTAAAATTAGAACCAAATAAACTTCTTCCGTATTTGTTCTATACACTCAGAATTTGTGAGAAAAATCTAAAATGCACACACACGCACGCACACGCATACACACCCACACATACATATGCATATATACATAAAAATATATGCATACATGTATAACTCTCTGGCTAGGGTAGGAGATAAATTTTAATTCAGGGAGAGTGCACTACCCGCTGCAACGTCTAGAAACGTACGTTTATCGAGAGAGGAAACACTCTGTTGGCCGTGCCAAGGCATACACACAGATAAGTTTTTCCGTATTCATGGTATACAGAATAACTGTAGCATAGTCCATCGCCTATAGCTATAAGATACACTACTGTGGATTTTCCCATTATTGGAGGAAGGAGAAACGATAAGTACAGCGTCGAGTATCTCTCTACTTCGCTAGAGTGTATATACGGTGTAAGGGGAGAATGCCCTAGGAAGTAGCATCAGAGTACGCTTCGATATTCCAATATTTATTGCTGCGCGATAGGAGGGCCCAAGCGCCTAGCCGTTCATCCGGTGTAAATTTATCATTGAGTGTACACTGTAACACGTAGAGTAGAGCGGGTTTTTTTTTCTTTTTCTGGAGAGACGAACATTAGATGCGTATAAATCAAAGCGTAACAGGCCGCTTGAGTGTACGTAACATGTGAAGCTCTCTTTCAATCTCAAGTTTTCTTTAAGGGCTAATTCTGTCACGATTCTTTGGACCTTTGGAGACTGGTGGAGCTAATTCCTTGGTTTTTTTCTACAACTTGTTTGCGGATGGAGGGGTCGTTGTGGTACTTGAGCTAACACATGATTTTTTTTTATTATCGTATCAGGGTATCTCAAAATGTTTCATTTTTTTTCTTCGATCAACGCCCGATACGACAGGTAAAAAATTACTTAGTTTTTAGAACCACTCAAATCCGCCTGCCGCACATTTATCTGTAATTTGCCTCCGTTAATTCACTGCAGGCGACGAGTGATAATGCTTCGGCTTGGTCGATTCGGGAATTCATGTGCTAGTTACAAACTGCGTTTTCACCGGTTCAGCCCGTTTCTCGAAAAATTAATTTTTATCTTAATTCACGTAGAAAAATGAGTGCTGCGACGACCGTCGAACAGTCGCACTTAGCAGAAGTGTAATTTAACGAATTGTCAATTCGTGCTTGTTCGATGAACGCTCGATGTAGATACGATCGATGGAGAATCACTTCATTTCTTAAACCACTCAAGTCCACCTGTCGCATTTCAGAAAATGTACGCACGAACGACACATAATTGTTTAGCTGCCAGCAACGAACTCAGTTTATACGCACATATACACTAATCTGCGAGGATATTTCGCGGAAACACGGATATATTCCAGAACAGATCCCCAGGATCGAAAATTCCTGAAGCCCTGCGGCCGACTCTCATCCGAGAAAATACATTCAACCACAATTTAAAGCTAGATACGGGCTTGCACTCTTCCCTCCCTGCCGCTCGTATCCCTTTTTTCTGCTGCAGAATAACCACGTGGCGAATCGAGGTCGAGTCAATTTGCAGCTCTGGAAACGTATAGCCAACTCTACTAGGCGTTTCGTTCCCCGACGCGAACGTAAAGAGCGGATACAAAAAAGGGGATTGGCGTGTGCTAGTGGCACGGATCGCTAACGCGCCGGTGTATGCACCATCCGTAACTACTGGAGTGAATTTGTGCACGCAACATTCGAATTGTCGCGGGTGAAAAATTGTGCGGAAAAAAAACGGGGAGGGTGGGCATTAATATCGGAACGATTAGTCGATTTTTTGTTACTCACGGAACTTATAGATTTCCAATTGCCTTCATATTTCGCCCGGAAAGGGGCGAAGAGGAAAAGAACTGGGACATAGTTGAGTAGCACCTTGTGCCGAACTCAACAAGGCGGAATGTACTTAAAAGTTTAAGTGCTTCTTTCAAGACTATCTAAAGACACTAGCAGAAATCCAAAACACGTTAGTTGGACTAGTTTGGCCCCAAAAACGCTACTTGGACTAGTTTGGTCGCAGAAACGTTAGTTGGACTAATTTGGTCAAAGAAACGCTAGTCGAACTAGATTTGTGTAAAAAAAGGTCTATACAGTACATTTTTAGAGTACACTCATTTTTATAATCCACTAGGGTCTATGACGCGTGCGAGTGGAACTTGGTTCGCCCTGCAGCGCTGCGTTTGCCCAAAATCTCTAACTCAATCATTGTATAAGAAAATTACAATCATCTGTCCGGCCAGCAAATTACCAACAGGATTTGATTTTTTGGAAAAAATTTGTTTAAAATTTTTTCGTAAGAGGTACCCTTACCTTTTTTCGACAAAAATGGCTTTTTTGAGAACAATTTTTTAAAGAATTTTTTCGTTCATGAAATCGGTTGGTAAATATGTCGGACAGGTGGCCCCCGTACCTTTTTTTTTACTAAATTTTAATAATAGACTCAGTATAACTTTTCTTTAAAACTTGTCACTCAGCGAATGAAATTCGTTATCATCTTGAGGTTGTTCACCTACTTGCATTTTTTTGCTGCCGTTTGTTGAGCTTGCATTGTTGGGTCTGAGTAAATTCGAACTTCCTCATCTAGCCTTGCCGATGGAAACAAAATGGCCCCACCCTGCATACAGCGATCGGGCCAGTGCGAGAAAGCTATTCATTTATCAGCGATTCGTTCGCCGTACTCGGGTGCAACGATCTAATCGAAGCGTGATCGAGCGACGCAATTTGCTAGTGTCGTAACACTGGGTCGACGAACACCTGCCATTGATATAATTTTTATTGCACAAAAGTTCGTTTAATTCGAATTATTCCCAGCTTCCTTTATTTCTCTCTCACGCTGTACGCGATTATGAAGCGGGGAATAAAATGATAACGGGGTCGCAGCCGTCTGCAGTGGTCCGTAAAGCGAAAGGTGGATGTCGATACGATCGAAGCACCTCACATCAATGGAACGACGCGCATCAGACTCGAAAACGGACGCTTCTGTACGTATCGAACTATCACGCGAAGCTAATACATGTCGCTGCGAACGGTCAAACATGCGCTAACCGCACGGCTACGATTGCCATTGTTTATCGCTTCGCATAACTTCCTTCTTAAATCTTAGACGACTGTCTTATCTCTCATATTGTCCACAGGGAAAATCAAATTTTTTTTTATCATTATCTCATTTTTTATTTATTTAATCTCTAATGGGAGTTAAAAAAGTTTTTTCAGGATGTTTTCACGTCCATGAAAGCTTCTCCATCGTTTTTCGCCATCGCGGGAGGGACCAGGTTGATAATCTTTTCAAAAGATCCTCATTAAATTCTTATCGGGTGTTCGAGCGTCCGAAGGGAATCTAACTTTACTTCCTCCTCCCCCTTTGAAGTAGTTGGAAGTTCTCGACAATTGCTCCGCGGAATATGGATTACGGAATACAGCATCATCGTGCTGCCTCCAGATCGACGAGCGGTTTCGCAACATTTGCCACCCTACAAAAGAAAAAAAAAGAAAAAAAAAACCTTATAGAAGTCACGCTTGCGCGCCCGTTCTTTCCTACATCCGAACAAATAGTATTCTTCTATCTCGTTCCCCTTCGCTTTTCCGATCTTTTGCGCTGAAAAAGTTTCGGCCTCTCAGATCGTTCTTTGTTTGCCGTAGCGAGGTGACTTCCTTTAGCTTCGGCACTGCAGCCACTTCAACGCTCTGGAGGTCTGCGAGCCGGAGCTCGAGAAAATCTTAGAAATGTGACCTTTTAAACGAGCGCTCGTTCTCGCCGCGCGAGACTCGTCGTTTCTCACGCCAGCAGAGTGCCAACGCGTGTAACCACATACACTACAGTATGTATACACTGCACAGTGCGCCGAGATTGATGGAGCGCTTGCACTTGTTGCGCCCACCGGCTCCGTCGATATTATCGCTATAAGTTTTGTGTCGGACTCCTCGACCCTCTTTCGTGTTGATCCATTCTGATGTATTGAACGATTCTTCATTAATACGATATGCCACGCAGAATTTGTTGAATACTCGAAACGATAATTAGTGTGGATAACATTTTTTTTATTCGAAAAAAAAACTCTTGCATCGAGTTTTAAAAAATGTTGGTTCGTATCCAGACGTTGCCTTGGTTGCCTTTGATGTTTGACAATCTAACCCGTTCAATATAACGACGCATAGGGATAGAACAGATTGTCGAATAAACTAGTAACGTGAGCGTCCCGTTCATCCCTTCGGGGTAACAATTTGGGCAGGTTGTGCCTTCTGTTCAGCTAACTGTCGTGTATTCGAGAGGGTTGCAGAATAGCGGGACACGATCGCACGATGCTCGAATTTCCCCGGGCATTGGATAGTCGCCACAGAAAACAGTGCGACTATTGGTAAACGACGAGTCATACGAGCTCGCTTTTGTTCGCATGTATGTGTGTAAATTGTGCTTGCATAGATGGATTCTCTGTATATCGGAGTCGAGGTGGCGACCGCTGTATACACTGTATTTTGGTCTCTCCAACCGAAATCGTTGCTGAGCGAACGGACTGCTGGCTCATTCGGGTACAATACATGGAACGTATTGTTTCCAGGTACCGTAGCATGATTGAAATGCTTCAAATGCCCTGAATCGGAAATAACTTTCGTTCAGAATCCTTTTGAAAGCAATTCTTGTGTCGTTTTCAATCTCACCATACCGTACGCCATTCCACGAAGTCGCCATTTTGCACTGTTTCAACGTAAAAACAACTTCAGACATGGTCTATTGCAATCGATGCAAGAAAATTGGTGTCACTCAGATGACAAGAAATTATTGCCGGCCTATCAGAGAGTAAATGACCAGTACTGAGAAGTTAAGAGATGAAAGATCTGAAGGACTTATCGATGACGATGTACGCGCATCGTACATTATTTCTCTCCGTGGAATTAATTAGTATGAGATAACTAATGTAAATTAGAGGAGGATGCCAATAAAATGTCAATAAAATTCTTTTCGGTGACAATAATAAGAAGTAGAAAATAAGAGTGTCCAATCTTACGGACCCATAGTTTGAGCTGATCCAGTCTTTTTATTACTTTTTTTTTGAACCCACATTGTTTCTACGAGATCCATAAACCAGAAAGCACGTTAGGTAAAGAATTACAGTTACTAGTGATAACAGTTACCACTTACTTTCGAGTCACTGATAATGTTCCATCGATACCGCACCTCGGTAGTCACGTTGCTTACATAATGCTTCATAGACATTTTACACTATGGACGATGTAAAAAGTCCCCGTCACAGGTAAAATAGCTCGAAGATAAAGACGCTGCAGCTGAAGGATGTCGCAGACATCGATGGGCTGGCATAGACATGGAAACGACCGGGATTGTTTCGATTTGGAACGAATGCGGTAGCGATACATTGCCACGGAAAAGGGCAAAGCGAAAGTCGATAGTGACCGAATTTCTCGAGAGAATTTTCGCATCAAGTGAAAGACGTCGTGCCAGCAGCAACCGTCGCAAACAGGTACTGCGACCTGCCGACAGAACTCGGCGAGTTCGGGATAATGCGCAAGAACAACATCGCACGCGAAGAGTGAAGGGCAAAGGAATAGCCAGTTCGAGTCTCACTGCTCTCCCGTGCGAACTGCATTCAGTTGCATACAGTGATAGTGCGTGCACTCGCGTTCTCTCCCTGTGCGCGGCTCTTCAGTATATGCGCGCGTGCAGACACGTTCGACCATGCATGAGAGGGACTTTCACTGAACATTATTAGATACGCGGAGGAATGCGACTACCGTAACGTATATACTGTACGCTCGCGTGTGTGCGCGCGCGTGCGCGTTTGTATGTGCGCGTGCGCGCAAATACCGACTGCAGCATGTATTAAAGCGTGATCATGAGAGCGCGCTCTCTATCCCTGGAAATTGCATAATCGATTTTCTATACCAAAGAAACCACCGTAGTGCCGGCCTATGCCGAACCGTCGCCAGAAATTTGGTCCCGTCAACGAGAACTGGTCATGGCTGCTATGGAATTCGCAATCATCCCGCTTAGAAGCGCTATTCTGGTGAACTTTTTTCAAAATATCACTAATTTTTTTTTTTTTTACTAAGAGCGGTAAGTAAAAATGCGAAGCACGCGGACGTGATTTGTGTTTCATTAAACTAATCACAGAATCAAGTGTGGAAGGTGCGTCCTTCGTTCGTATCGGAACTCATCGGCGTATTCGGTTGAGGGGAGAGTCGGGCAATTATCGAGACATCGAGACAATTATTCCTCCAAGGGAAGCCAATTTGTGTTCATTTCAGGCATCGTTACTACAGCACAAGCTTGTCGAATAGGAAAGGTCCGGGCCTCCGAGCAGTCCGGGCCTAAAGTAACAACCCGGAATCCATGCGTAGATGCGCGTGCATTTCTTGTTTAAACAACGAAATTCGTCGGCTGTTGTCGCCGCGCAACTGCATACAACACTGCGACGATTGACTCCCAAGTCGGGTCCGGAACTGCGATGCACCACCCAACAAGACGCGTTGCACTTCGTGCGCAAACATTGACACTGTTCAAGTTGCCGGTGAACATCGGAAACGGCAACAGAGCTCACGATGCTCGCTTGACTTGCCCAGCAAGTTTGTTGACTATCCTGGAATCGAGTTTTTAATCGCGAATTACTTACGCACGTTAAGTCGACACGTTTGCCATAATCTAATTACAAACCAAGAGCAGTAAATAAATGCTGACGAAGAGTAAGAGCGACAGTCATTCAACTCGTTGACAATGTCTGAGTGGAATAATTCCTGCGTTTCTCCGTCAGAGAAGTCGTGAGTAGAGAAGGGGGGGGGGGTGTAGTAGAGCACTCGGGTGCAGTGCGAGAGTAAAACATACTTATCGGCAGGAAATCGCGACAGGGAAAAGACGAACGTTCTCGTAGGTGCCAGGGTCCTCGAGACCCACGTCGATACATAGGTGAATCGTCTTACGTCATCGTATTGACATATCGCATTGAGATGATCATTCAGGCTTCAGCGATATTCACTACCGTATATTCCAGGCTTCGATAGCAGCGAGAGATGGATACGGAGAAGCCTGCTTTCCTACTACGAAGGTGGAAGGAATATCGCATGAAGGAGACTTCCATCTCCTTGTGTGTATGTACAAACACCGTGAAGACACTCTCGGCTTCTCTCGCCCGACGAGCAACTGCTGTTAGCGTAGTGCGTGTAGTTTCGTGTCTGTTGGCTTTGAAAAGCTATAAGTTCTACTTAAGAAACTCAAACTTGCCCCTCCCGTCTTCGCGGTGAAATCCGGAGTTTCAATCGGCAGGCTCCTGTTTCCACCGTACAGGACAGCGAACCAATCTAACAGCGTTCTTGAATTAAATAGACCGCGCGATACGTCATGCGATACGAAGAGTTTCGAGACAAGACATGACAGTTTGACTTCCTGTGTTCCAACAACTGGAAATCTGTATTCAGGGTGCTTCGCCAGTTGCTCGTTTCTTCGGGGGACTCTGGATTAATTGATAAGGACGCAGCCGTCTTTCGCGATCGGCCGGGGAAGGTGAAAAAGAAAGTAAAAATTATAGATGTATGCGTAGGCCATAAAACACGTCTCGAAAAGATTAACATATCGCTCGGGATCGGGGAGACCTTCGAGCGTTTCACACCGAGCCGTTTACGTTCAACCGAATAAAAATACGGTGCTATCAACGCGAGGAGCGGCTCTCGACTTTTGCGGTGTTGAAAAATGAGAATAAGAGGAAGGAAAAGCTGTTTGGGCTCGTCTGAATACGAGTTGCACAGGCCGTATTCCCGGAGTTTTCTTGCGGCGTAAAGTTGCCGGTGATGAAGGTGCGAGAGGCCGGTTGAAGATGAAAGGGAACGCGAAGAAAACCGACTTCTATGCCAGAAAGTGGTCGATCCGCAGGCTTTCCGGTGGATTCCCAGTGTGATGATGTGGAGTGGAAGATCATGGATGGTAGACACAGCGTACCTCCATCATCAATCTTCCCAGCTCGTGGATGTGCGAAACTTGGGTACAGGCGTATTTAACGTGGTGTAAGTAAAGTATGACGTACGCGAAAGATTGTAAGTTGCAATGGAGCAATGGGACGGCTCGCGGAAGGCACTGATTGCCCGGATAAAAAGTCAAAGACCGGCATCATCGTTCACTTAGCTGTATATCGACGCAGTACTACTGGAAATACCTAACAAGGGTGGTTTACCTAGTCGGGTCTGTCGCGTTAATTGCCTGAGCGATTATAACATCGTTAAGGATACGAGCTTTACTAAGTTCGTATAATAATGTCTCGGCCGGTCGGTGAACCGATTCAAACTCCGACATAATTCGGATTCCTAATCTCAATACTAAGTTTCTACGATTTTAGATTGAAACTCAAGTAGTTAAAAGACTGTTTATCGATTCAATTCATTATGAAGATTCATTAAAATTGGCACACAATTATGTTTAAAGTCAACTGCGCTATAGATATCTATCGATTGTTTTCTAACTCTTATATTCGTCTTTCATATCTCAATGTACTTCTTCTGTCAGAGAGACTTCCGTTCTATTCGACGACTCATTACTAGATCGTATCGGACTTATGTCCATTTTTACTGTGAGCAGCCGTTATTGATTATGACAAGATAAATTTTCTACAAACGCGTTAACTTCTTTTCTCCTAACTTTACGTACTGCGCAACTGCTGTGGTGGGAATTACACATGCAACACAGGATCGGTGCTGGCCGACTTAGGACAAAATCTGGCCTATGCAGCGCCAATTCTCGGCCAGTGTGGCCACTGAGGTGTCTTTGCACCCCAATGCGACGCGAAGTATCTGGAGTGTCGTACCATGTGATCAAAGCTCGAGGGTTCTCAACTTTTTCGCTTTTGTCATCTCGTCCGTCCCTGGACACTCATTGCCCGCGATTGGACTTGGTACACAGTAGTATAGTCAGCATGCCTGTCGATCACTTAAACACGGCGCCGGATGAGTTAAGAGCACTCGACTCGACGAGCTGCCTCATCAGCGTACCCGCTCTCTATCCCTCCCTCGGCAAATGATGAACTTCCACGGAAAGAATTTTTTTAATTTAACAACCGCTTACCGCGCTCGCATCTAGTCATATTTCTTTAATGTGGGATCCTTCGGTCCAATTACCGAATAAGTTATTCCGCATACCGCTGGGATCCATTGCAAACACTTTAAAACCGCCTGTAATTAACGAGTTTCGACCTGGAGATCTCTTGTAACTTATTCAAGGCAATCCTTTCAGATACTCAACTTACCCTGCAAAATTCTCTTCACAACTGTAATCGACAGAATGTTTAGACCATTTATTTTAAGTACGATCGTCAAGTTGTAATATGGGGGGGGGGGGTGCAAAGTTCGCAGACACGATTTACCCGAATAAAGAGTCGGAGAAAAACTGCATAATTGTCACGAGCCAAGATTTCTCAGTCGTGAAGATCGTTCGACTTGAGAAACTTATCTCAGCTCGCCTATACTAAAAATCTTATTTATTTTTAAAAGGCGTTAGAAATGTCAATATTTTGAATATGCGTCATGTCCTTTTAACATTTCCTCTTTCTTTGATCGAATTCGTATCGGGAGTTGACTCTCCAAGCACAGCTTTCCAGAGCTCCATTATCCATAAATAATAACAGCAGTAATAATTATACGATTCGTGGCGATGTCGAGAAAGTGGGACAACCTGGTCGAAAAAGTGGCAACTAAAGAGCGGAGGGAATCGTAATTGTATACAATTGGTTATGATGTGCACTGCACGTTTGCGTACAACCGCCAAAGTCAGTGGCTGCATTGACTCCGAGGCAATTCCGAACCGGTGGCTAAAGCTTCCTCGCGTGCTGGCCACGCGATTATTCATTGAAATCACGGAGGATCCTCCGATCGCAGGAATAATTAGTAATTAGCCGAGTGCCGGGGCAGACCGGCGTGACTCGTGGGCTGCGCGCGGCCTCGCAAAGTCGGATGACCCGTTGACCGTGGTAGGTGCACGGGCGGTTGGTGTCGTGGGTTACGCCTCGGAGTCACGTCGGTCACGATTCCGAGAAGCCCCGTTGATGAAGATGTGCAGCTAGCGCGCGAGAGGCCGAACGAGCATTCGCTCCACTGGCACGCTCCACTCGTTAAATCAATATTTGCTTTCACGTTAAACGGTCTTTATACACGCAAAACCGCATTGAAAATAAGATGAGTCCCTTTATATACGTGACCAGGAATTGGGACACGAAAAATGACGCAGCGATATTCATAGTTCGCGTCATCGTCTTTTCGAAGCAGGCACATTTTCGTCTCTATCACTCATAACACTACCAGAAAAGATCTCTGCCATATGACAGCTTTACTGTATCAGAACTTTACCGAACTTGAAATAAAACTTGACCGAACTCGGAATAAAACTCTACCGCAATACATTGAAGCCGTCTAATCTTAGATTTCGGTAGAGTTTTATCTACATTCCGGAATTTTATTGGCCTTCGCCATTCAGCGGGCTTGAAGCTAATAAAGTCAATGGCAGGATTCTGACGACGTCATTTACACCTCAGTGTGAATGACGAATGAGAATGCGACACAGGTGCAGTATTTTCCCGTATAATTTCTATTCAAGCAAAGCGCCGACTTGCGTAGAGATTCCTACTGGGGTGCTATCTACCGTGCTTGCTCATTGTTCACAATCTACAACCCATCGGTGTTTGGCTCGCTCGCAAACATTTCTTAAATATTTCAAACGAAAACTTGGGACAGTTTCGGAACTTGAATATGAATTTTGTATTCCTTGGGACAATTGAAAAACTACCCTCTCACGGCTAATAAAAAAAAACAGTGTAAAGTCTAGAAATGTTCATCGCATGAGTGATTCCCGCGAAAGGTGTCTTTGAAGACTGAAAATTAAAGATGGAAACTCATCCACTTTACGGTTTCCTCTAAACGAACTTTGCCCCATCGGAACGCTCACTTCCGCTCGACATCGCCGAAGTAGATTCGAAGTTTCGAACTATCGCACTACACCTCTACAAGCCGTCCGGTAGTACTTGCTCTTTCCTGGACAGACGGAAACGAGATAAAGATATATATATATATGTACATATATATAGAGATTCCATTCTGTTCCTCAATCGAGCTACACTCGAACGTTTCTGTGAAGAGAAAAAGCGGGCCCAAGTTACCGCGAACATCAGCGACCGATAAATTACTTGGCTACTTCTTTCTGAAAACGATATCCGAAGCACTCACGAAATGCGCAGTGGAATCTCCCTTAAAATCAACGAAACCCTGTAACTTTTCTGATCCATCAATACTCCTGCATGGATCCGTTTTCTTCAACTTTTTCACTTCTTCGTTTCATCAATATTTTTTTTCTTCGCGTATTTACGTTGGTACGACGTTGAAAAACGGTCTTGGTTTCCTGACGATAAGTAAGATGCAAATTTTGTCGATAGACGGGAACAACAAATTGTGCAAACTCTTAGTACTGAATCGTTCTCCCGTCATTGGATTGAAAACCCGCAAACGGCCGTTGAACGAACGAGCTAATGTCTGTGAATTCTTGAAGCGTCTTTACGAGTCGCAAAGAGCCAGAAACCGCGGCGATACACAATAAAAAAAAAGCAAAAAAGGGAAAAGCCGCCTGCTAGAGCGGAACCGGAAGAAACGGAGGAAACGCGAAGTTTGCCGTGGTGGAATTAACGACGAGGGAGCTGTTCTCCCGTGGTTGCGGAGCCGAATACTAACACCAAGAGAGTTCCCGGCAAGAACAGGCGCTGTACTCTAATACTGCTGGCGTGTTCGCTGAGCGGGTGATACACTCCATCGGAGCATAAATATCATCGGGCGGTCCCGAGCAAAAGAGAATCTCGACAAGCGCCTATGTATATAATGCGTATACATATATGCGAAGTGAGAAAAGCTTGGAACGTGGATGCTTGCACGGAGATCCTCCTTTTACACACCGGTGAATAACAATTTATGCGCTCTCCATTCACGGAAGTATAATTTTTTCATATATTTTTTAAATCTTTATTCTCCCATATTCATCGATTCATCCGTTATCGTCTCGTTAGCGAGAACACGAAGGCGAGACGCTCTTCAATTTGCGACGGGCGATAACAATTTCAACACAGCCGCCAGCGACGATTGTGGATCTGGAACAAAAGACCGAACTCACTCGAGGCTGATATTAACGTTCGAGGGCTGGAATCGATGTTGACTTTCGCAACTCACCGGCAACAATGAAAAATACATAGGTCGGGGTTATCGGCAATGCGTGAAGCGAAAAAAAAGTGTAAGGAATCGATTATTCGAGAGGAGTTATCTCTTCGGTGTTGTCTACTGTACGATGTGAATGGACGAATGAAAGAGGCGTGGTAGCGATTTCGATAGAGGCAAGAAGCATCTCGCTGAGTATATACTTTCGAGAGGATGATTATCATGACTTCTTGAAAGCCCCGGCCCGCTGCAAGAAGAGGTTCATTCCTCGATCCTCGTGGGCGAGCTCCGTGTGTATTCGCCAGTGCGGCGATTGCTCCGAGAGTTTCTCCGGCAATTGCAAGTGTGTATAAGCGGTTCGCGGACACGGGAGAGGTACTCGTATAAACGGCCACCAGCAGTGCCTGGCGAAGTAGCATTATCCAGCAGCCGGGCGCGAACGCCACCCGATAACATCTGACGTGTAAGAGGAAGCCGATGATTCGTGTGCGAGCCATTGAATAAAAGGAAAGGAGGCGTACTACGTGGTTGCGCGGTCGCGAATAAGGTGCACACTCTGATACACCACTGAGGAGACTGCAGTTGGATCGAAGCCGCAACAGCGTATCGTTTTTTTTTCTTACATTTTTTAATCATTTTTATTTGTCCCGACAGTCTAGAAAAATCGTGCCCACGAAATTCAATGGAAATCGTACATGTACCTACTGTTTCGTCGCTCACCGCTCTCGCGAGGCGTTTGTAATCTTCGAGGACCCACCGGATCCGAGCTGTTGAGGGTAAAAACTGCGAAACAGAGAGGATTTTCGAGTAATGCCTGGGATTTGCAGGATTTGCCTGGGAAAAACTTGCCGGCTGTTGAAACTGGGGACCCTTAGTCACGGAGAAACGAAGCCGCCGAAGTACCGAGAACACCAGTCCCTCTAACTTCTTCCCGGTGATTTTTTTTCCGGAGAACCGTGTGACATGATCGAGTTTGCTGTCGGAGCAGGTAATGCAAGGCATTTTCTTCACCCAGCGGCTTATACTTAATAATCCCAGATTGAATTTTTAAATCGCATTGCACCATTTTTTCCTTCATATCAACCAACCTGGAATCTTATCAGCTTCGAATTCGCAACTCGTTCGTAAAAAACAAAACACTCCTAATCATTTGTAAGCAAGCTTATGGGTTATATGGTTACGTCTTAGTATGTTGCAACGTAGGCAATGAAAACGATCATTCGAATAGTAATGATCTCTTGACATTGAGTATTTCGCTGTGTAGCTGTGGATAAAATATGATCGCTCGATTCTCGAAACATCCCGCCAAAGATCAGGGTATTCCGCGAGTCGCTGGCTTTCGCGCATAATCGTCAAAGAGATCGTGGCGAGGAAAAACTAAAAAAAAAAAAATGAGAGAGGAGCCGCTTTGACAGACACGCATTTATACCACGTGCCGGCCGCGCCATGCATCGCAGAAGTGTATTATGCATCGAAGAGTCGAAGGCGGAGGCGGCAGCAGCGGTAGCTGTTTCGCATGTGTAAAGTAAGCGTTCGCATTCATGCGTGCACGCGCGAGGCTGCATCGCGTAGGCTACTGGGTTGCGTTGCGTTAACGACAAGACGAAGGACTGTCGGCCGATGATCTCGGCAATGCAGCTGCGATGCGTAGGTAATCCGTAATTCGCGTTGAGTCTCAATGCTCGCACATGTGCCGCATGTGCGTAACCGACAGTTTCGTATATACGCGGTTGTTACGTACACTGAAGAAGGAAAAATTCTTGCGGGTTGCCAAAGAAATTTTGTTTCATTTTAATTCTACTTTTAACGCCTGCAATTCCACCTGACGATAATATGGCAAGGTGTTATCGCTTTAATTTCGCATAGAATTGTAAGAATAAAAAATTTCGTTCAAATAACAATTTTTTTTTCCTCGGCAGCCCGCGACCATATTTTATTTGAGTTATTGATATTTTTTTTTTTTCAATGTAGGCTCGGTAGGTACGAAACAGAGGGAAAATACTAAGCGGTTGAGAAAAAGAGAGTTGCATTTTTCGCGAAGGTGCACACACCCTGATGGCAGTGCAGCGGCGCGACGAGGTGGAGAGACCGTGACGAGTGATCGTGTAATACACCTGCTCGAGAGCCTGTTCGCCTCCGTCCGCTCTAAGCCCATGAACGCCTTCACTCTCGTAAGCAGATTACGCACACAAGGCGTTTCCGCTTAATTGCCCGATCGACCTAAATACCTGCTTGATAAGACGGCGCAATCCGTACGCGCCCAGTATGGGGCTAAAGTCCGATCAAAGGCTCATTATTAAGGGCTTCCGTTCGAACGCACTAAGTAGCATTACTTCTTCGTTTTATTAGTATCGTTTTATTAGTAGAGTTCTTAATATAATCTTGTGAAATTGTGTATCGGCTAGTACGATGCTGATTTTTTCTTAACAGTTTGTGTAATCAACATATTCTTTACTGTTGATCGGGTTTATAACGGCGTATTTTCTTCGAGAGATTGACTTCTCCATGACCCGGAGAAATCGGTCGATTTTTCTTATCGGTATTTTGTCGGATCGGCTAACATATCGTAAAAACTATGCGTAATCCATTATTCCCTCCAGTGTTATATGTTTCGTGGAATCCTGGAAAATATCGGTAAAAATCTACATCGGCGAAACATTCCGATGGTGATTTCTCCTCAATGATTTTTTTATCAATATATTCTTAACAGGGAATCCGTTTTGCATCGGCATATATCCTTCGATCATTGGGTTTCTCCATGATCGAGCTTTCGCCCGACTAATTTTTCGTCGGTCTACTATCATCGGTATCTTATCAGAGAAGCCTTTCTAAATTCGTACAGCCAGAGTGCACGTAAACCCTAATTACTCATGTAAAAATGTTGAAGCATGGGTGAAAATTTAATTTACGCCTGCACACGAGGCGACCGCGGAATCTCCGGGGAAAAAAATGCTGGATAGTGCCGGAATGGAATAGGATATGCGCGGGCCTTGGGCACAAAAGGGGCAAAAGTATGAAAGAATTAAATAAAAAATGCTGTACACCGAAGGGAACTGTACTTGGCTAGGGAAAGTTCCCTAATGCCTTTCCGTACGAGTTTACCTTCGCAGTGAATAATTCCCATGGAATACTTGGAATTGGCTATGCCGTGAGTAACACTCTGGTCGCGTTGGACGCTACCAGGCGGGCTTTTCTACCTTGCTTCGCCATTATTACCAATTGCGCGTAACGGCTAATTGCCCGTAATTACGTCGGGTAATAAATCAAGCACTTGGAGAATAATAGAACGGTACATGCACTGTTCCACCGTCCTGGCGGTGGTAGCTCCGTTTCCGCATGTATCTTGGGTTCTGTGCGATATACTATGTGTACCATAATGGCATCACATCGGTATTTTCAGCATATATATATGTATAAGAGTACGAAATCGCGAAGCATCGTCCTTATAGTCGTCAGCGTCAGAGTCAAGGTGCCCACATGCCCTCGGCGTTTAAATTACTTCGGTCGATTCTACGTGTGCGTGGAAGCTTCCAAGCCTAATTATAACGTTTGTATACTCCTGAAATAGGAACTTCGGGAGTTTATTAGACCAGCAGCTTCAGCAGCAGAAGCGAAGCGGTAGCTCAACAACTAGCAACTTTCACACCCCAAAGATCCAATAACGTTGTACGCACAAATCTTATTTACTACGAAGAGGGAGCGAAACGCAACCCGTACATCGTGCAATGTTCATCTCTTTTTGCAGCTATAATTTCACTGATTCTGACCGAGAGAGAAAAACCTATGCGTCTCTTCAGGAGATCTGTAAACTAGATATCGACGTTTTAAGAATGTAGAGGATCTTCAAATATTATCAATAACATTTTTACAAACTATTCAAGTTATGAGTCAGTAGTGAGAAAAATGTTCGTTTCATATATGCTTGAAAATAATCTCATCAATTCACTGCGAAACAGAAATAGTTGGAGTAATCGAAGCGCCAGAAGATTTGGTTCGTTCGAGAAAGATGTTCGTCCGAATCGACAAATTTTGAATGAATCCGACCAAACAAACCTTTATTAAATCCAAGTCTTTTTGTACCAAACACGTAACAGTTTCAAACCCGGATTGTTAATTACTCTAATTTTCTTTATAGCATATTCATTTTTTTATGCTTATCAAACGCAAGTTTCAGATTCGCCGGGAGGTCAAAGTCAATAATATAAATCGCGGTGCAGCGAAGAGATGCCACAACCATTGGTGCATCCCTGAAGATGACTCCGCGCATATCGTGCGAAATAATATCTCGCGCGTCATCCGAACACCGCAAAGTCTTGCGAGATGCAACCCTTCGCTCGTCGCTGGCGTTACTGAGACATCGTTGCGGTTTTCGTTTTATCTCTTGCGAACCAGCTAATCCGGAAATAATCGACGCTAGCTGGATGCCCAACGGCGCAGTTTATAAAACGCACAGATCCTCGAGGCGTACTCGACACAATGCAAGCGCGTATATGGAGTTGAATTCCGTGTCATTCTGTGCAACCGCGGGATCTCGCAAGTGGCAACCCCCTCGAACCGCAACTACATTGACGCAGTCGTCGCTTCAGTCGAGAGGCGGCGGTGTAATAAAACGAAAGCACATAACACACGAACACTTTGTCGCCATTGGAGACTCGGAACTTTCTGCCTGCTGATGTTGGCGGATGGACGGGAACGGGGAACGAAAGGAATTAAGGGGGTCTGGCATACAGGCTGTACCAAAGTATGTGATCAACCCCACCTAAAGGAACTTCATAAATCAGTCTGCATGTCTTCAGCACTTGAATAAATCGTGATATCCCAGTGATGAAATGTATACAATTGCCCCAAGCTGAGTGTTTGATCCGGGAATATGTAAAGCAATATCAAATGGAGAACACTCAAGGCAACTCAAATACCCGTCGAGTTTGGGTTTCGGTGATTTTCAAAGTCAAATTAACAGCGAAGCGACACAACATACATGCGAGCTTGGCGAGAGAGGGTGTGTTTTCATTTGCATCGATGACGTTTTTGGTAAAACCTGTACGATGGAGTCAGAGGGACGTTCGAAGGTTTTTAAAGCGGCCCAAAGAGAGATCGAGGAGACATTCACAGAAGATATGGTTCTATCAATACTGACTGACGTCGCTGCACATGCTATCTTTATGACTTAACGCATTCTTTATTGTCCGCATACCTCGGGACAGGTTAACCAAGCGAAATGACGACTTGGGATATGGCAGACCATTTAAAAGCCAGGACTACACCGAACGGCGTAATACACCTGTAACGCTACAGCTGTTAGTTCATTCACTTTCTTATGCTACTACGTTTCACTTTCCACGTTTCAATTACTGACTGCACTCGAGACACATTTCAGAGATCAGTTTAAAAAATGCTCTAAAAAATATTCTGAAGTCTCTGAAATGCATATTGAAACCCTCAGTTTAGAATTGGAAGTGGCTTCATACGGAAGAAGTCACTACTAAATAATCTCAGTTTTTGTGGTAAAGTGATGTCATAGAAAAAAAACCAGTTCCTGTTTTTGACTGGAAGTAACCGCATACTAGAAACCGTCATTGTCGGTTTCAACATCTCAATTTTCACCGAAAAATAATACAAATACGTTGTGACGAAAGTACACGTAAGCCACGGTTGTTTCTCCGAGTAAGCGACAACGATGACATCGTCACAGGTTTTAGGATTTACTTTGGTGTCATAATTCTCGAGTTGCGTAATCGACGTGAGTCAAGTCGAGCGCAAGAAACGATTCAGGCCGTGGGGGAGGAGAATAACGTGCACAACAGGAAGTTCGGGAGTGCCAGTTTCTTCGCAAGCGTGAAGTTTCGAATTCCTCGAAGTAGTTCTGATTCACTAAGCAATTCACGGGAAGAGCACTCTCATCAAAGGCACCCGCTGAGGTAACATTGCTTCGACGCATGCGCAAAGATCCAATAAATGGCACATAAGATACCCGCATCGACGGGTGGGCTTCTCAATAATCACGCTGCGCGAAGACGTGACCAACGTCTGTGTGGCGATGTTATATCAGATTCTGTAAACATTGCGAATACGGCACGAGAGGCGAGGCCCGGTAACTGCCATAGAAATAATGCCCGACGGTGAGTACGCTTGCAAACATTATTACACGAGAGACCGAGAGACAGAGACACACATCGAGCGCCTAAGACCGAGCGAACGACCGAATGAGCTTGGGACTCACATGCTCTTTACGCTGCACATGACGTTGCCTCATGCACGCGATTGCCCAATGCTTAATGCGACTCGGAGAACGGGCAATTTGCGGTAAATCACTTCCCTCGTCGAGTCCTTCCAGGTCTCCCGCGCTCTTCTCGCCGCCCCCGTACATGTTCCTCACAGTCAGAACCTGCGGTAGTTGAGATTCCTGGCCGACTCACTGAAACGAATAAACGCCACTGTACGTGTGGCGAATCCGAGACACACCTCTTATGCAACACATTCGGCTCAGTCCCCGCTTCGCGTCGATATGCCAATTCGCGTTGGGAGACACTCTCGACCACTCTCTAATTTCTATTGGTGGCTCATCCTCGTCCTGTTTCCATTATGCGTCGCTAGTCCGACAACTTGCGAGGGATACGATGTCCATCGATTTGTCGAACTACAATGCACCACCATTTATGAGATTATTATAATAAAAGCGTTTTTCCTTCCGACGATATTGGCGAATTGGAGATCGGTCGACTTTATCATGATTTTAAATTAAGTCTTAAGGAAAGAACCGGACTACAGAAAAACTAGATATTTAATTTCACAAGATCGAACTGCCGGATGTGTAAAAACCTTAGGTTTGGCTTTTAGGCTTGTTTTCATTGTTTTTTATTCGTATCTGTCAAGAATGCTAAATTACGTCACACAATACGTGTTTAGTTGTTGAGCATTTTATTGTTGGCGACGAATCGAAGGAGCTTTATAAGATTTAATTGAAAAGTCTGAAGAAATGGTTTTTCAGGATCGTAACCGAGGCTCGGCTGCGCCAATGCTGGTCGTTCTCGGGATATAGGAGCAAAGTCGAGGTATATAACGCGTCGACGAGGAATAGGCACGTGCCCTGGCATCGCCGCAGGCTTCCCATTCTCATATAAGAAAAAGCATTACTCCCGCGCAGCGCATAAGCTCCGTCGTGGAATCTTAAACTACGCCACAGCCACGCCCGCTCGATACGTTATCGTTGTTGTATCTGTTGTATACCGGTATTCAGTACAACAACCTATGATATAAATATAAAACAACCAGGAGAATATAAGTCACGCTGTACTGCTTTACTTCATTGCCCGATGACGACGATGCGATTATATTTTCTTGCGAATTAATTCCTGGAACTTATCGAAAAAGACTGGCGCTGGTCAGGGAGCGTTTACCAAGAGGTTCTAATTACCTGATTTAACATTACTTCGCTCCTGCCGATGCGTTTTATATTTCTTATTACACTTGCATTCCACTGAGCGCGTGGCCGATAGTTCGCATTCCATATATCGTTGTAATTCTCGAACATACGTTCATCGGTACTTCCAAAGTGAATCGAACACTGTAAACAAATCTCATCGATAAACAAACTGCCCATACGTTTCACGCTGGTTATAACAGTAAAAACTTTTTGAAATATCCAGATGAAATTGGTTTGTTTAAACGATTCGCAATGCTTTGAAGTGTACTAAAAGTTTTCTCACGAAGCATACGCGTATTTTTATTAACATATTCAAAGAACCTTCTTTGATACAAGTCGATCCCGTTACAATTGAAAAGAGAGCCTACCCCCTCCCCCCCTCCCCCTCCCCCTAAAATGATTAGGACAACTATGAATATCAGTTGGCCAGGGAAAAGAGAAAGTATGCATATCGTGCCTGTAAATGCGTGGAGCTTTTTTCACAATGCAAAATAATTGATCATTGTGAGGCTTCTAGAATTCATCATGATTTAACTCTTTCTTGTTTCCCATTAAACGAATTCATGTAGCTGTGTGTATTAGTCGACCGGTGAGAAGTCTTAGTATGCATTTGTTGCACGTTTTACCACAGGCAGAGAAAAGTTTTTGTCACTACAGCGTAGCACACGTTGGCGTAGCAAATATTATATCTCAGCATAATGAGAACAAAGGTATTTGTCACAAACTAAATATGCGAACCGAGAAAATACTTGACGACACCAGCAAATCGTTAGCGAAACTTCTGTGAGATATGAAGTTTTCTTCCGTTAAATTTTACGTTTACTGGAAGGACACAACGTTTGTTCCGAATGAAATATTTTTCGCTGTTGCCAGAAAAGAACTCAGCAAACGCACCTTTGCCGTCATGACAAAAAATTTCCTCCGTTTAAGACATCCAGGATAATCATGTCAGCAGTGACGCGACTGTTTTTGGGGCTGCAAAGTGTTGTTAATCAGGATGTAAGCCGTGAAGCGAGTCAAGAGCTAAATAGGTAGTACCTCGAATTGCGCTGTGCAGTCTTGCATTCGCCCACGACTGATACTATATTCGCTCAACCTGCTCGCACCGACGCGCGCTAATTAAAAGAAAACCGCTACGGTCTTCGCGCATACGAACAAGGAATGCTTAATTATCGGGAGTATCACATACGCGCCGCGTCGCGATAAGGCGGAACGTTGTAAAACTGCCGTTGATCCTCGCTGTTTTTTTTTTTCTAACTCCGTTCTACGGATTCACCGACAAGTGTACGGGTACGTTTAATGTATCGCAAACTAGGCTACGCTAACTGGGTCGTTGAATAATGGTGTCTTGCCAAATGATGCATCACAAAATTAGTTTAATTTTTAGATAATGTTGTAAATTATTTGTAGTGTTTCCTTAAGGCCCCGCACGATAGAAGTGCTTTACTTGGAGGTCGAAGTAAAAAGCATAGAATACTATTTAATAAATACTTAATATAGTAAGTTAATCCAAAAAAGAAATTGGATTAAAAAGTAAATTTTTATTCTATCTATATTCGTTTCGTTTGCTCCGTTTCTTGTTACGGATTTTCGGCATGGAACGGTATGAAGGTAACCGTTTGAGACATTCTTAGTATTCAAATGTGGTCGAGATTCGCGAACTTGAAAATAGCCAAAACCACCGTAGCGGCCTTTTTTGTACTTTAAGAGTCGAATTTAAAACACCTGGTTCGCAACAAACCGAACACGGATGATACGTCTATCAGTATTCCATTCTCTCGCCGCGCAGAAGCAATGTGCCATTGTAGTGTAAACGTTGAGCTCGTGCCGTGCACGGACGTCACGCTCGCTTGATCTGCATAAACCCCCATACAAGTCCGTTAGACCGAAAGTAGCGGGTGGATCGGTTCGTTCGTCCGTTACCGATGAGGCTCAGAACAGTGCACCGAGCTCGCGGGGTACATTCCGTGCGCCAAAAGGGGGAGAATGAAAAGACCACATTAAACCATGAGGTCGTGAAAATACTTCGATGAACGTATAGAGGAAGAAGATTCTCGCTAAACCCGGAGCTGTGTGGTGAAGTAGAGAAAAGGAGGGTGAAAAATGTGGCATCGCGTGCTCCCGTGCTGTCAGGTAAAAATACGTACCCCACTTACCAACAGGAGGGAAAACCATATACCACAGTTGTCTCGTGTATTCACCTCCGGAATCGATAAGCACTGCCTGTGCTTCTTTACACTGGCTAGACTTTGCAACAGCTAGACTAGAGGTAACCGTCGAATTTGTTCTCTAACCGAAGTAATGGACGAAACAAACCGGTATTTCTTCATCGAATTATCTGACGATCTCCTTACTGTATCTGAGAAGAAACATTGTTGTTCTATGTGGTTGTTTGATTGGCACAATTAAAGTATGTCCTTAAACAATTATTAGCTCCTATCGCCTCCAAATAAATTGATTCTGGGGAACATTTTTTTTGTACCAGCAGAATGACGATAAGCATCTATTGCGCGTATTTCCACTAGCTAGAGTATAATCAGCTATCGCACTTGTTCTTTAATTGATGCAACTGAAACATTGTTTTGTCAAACGAGTATTCGCTTCGATGGCTTAAAAAAATGTTAATTTTCTTGACGTACGAACCGAGTCACGACTTCGAACGGACTTCATGGCTACTTCATTAATCCAACCGTAAATTATTCTCAGACGATCCCGAAGCCCCCGATAAAAACCTTTGAAGAATCGTGCAGATAAATCTAATACATCATCGAAGTACATCGCTCGTCTCGAAAATGTGTAACTTCTATGTGCCCATATTTCGACGTTGCTACACGAGCGATAAAGATACGACGTTGTCCTATCTGATTCCTAAAGTGGAAGAACCTGTTCCAATGTCTCCTGCATCGGATATCCACGAATGCTCGACTATAAACATACCTACCACATCCTGTAACGAGTCGGCTCAGCAATCAGCGTAGTATCGTCGCGACACGTTCGACACCCGCGTAGGTAGACAACATCGTCCGTGAAATCTCCACATCTCAGCGACGCATCCTCAACGACGGGTTTGCCAACATAATGGAATAACCACTCGGTCCACGTGTGCTATCCTTAGCTTACGTGCAGGTGTTACTCGGATATCCCTGCATCGTTACAAGACACATTTCTTCCTAGATTCCTTTTAGTGCCTGAGCCAGAGCTCATCTTAAGGATCATGATGGGTCCAATTTGCGCCAACCAATGATCTTGCCCTCTTTCTTTCCCTCGTTCTCGTCCCTGCGGAGAAACTCTTGCAAACACAGTTTTAATCTCGCTTGAACATATCGCGCGCACGAGTTCCAGAACGAAATCGCGGTAGACCTAAGCAAGTGTACAGGGCACTTCGGGCCCCAGAAGCCACATTCGGGAAAGGCGAATTGCACGATTCCATTTCAACGTCGATCGTGTTACTTGCAACCCTCGGATTAAATCGCTCGAGACGAGTTACTGTAATCGAATTGGTGTGGTACACCGGTATCTGGAGCTCTGGGGGCCAATGACGATGGTACCGGTGGAGCTGCGGTGATGTGCGGAAGCACCGACGGCCACGGAGATAAGTACCGGGCTATTTAGCCAACACAGAGAGCGATGCGATCGCTATGCTAATCGATAGCCGGTATTGCTCGCGTATCCGTTACATGCCCCATTCTTCTTCCACCGACGCCCGCTTTTCCAGCTGTTTTAAGCCGTTTTTTTCTACCGCTTTTGTGTTCAATACCAAAAGCCACATTTAAATTCGTTGACGAATTTCCGATAACCCCACGGGCTTTTGATTCGATCGACAGGACAGTCGGGCCGAATCCATGCTATCAGTCATGTTCGTGACTGCACGGATTGATCATCGATTATGAATTCGAGGCAAGCGAGATGCTTTGGCTCCGGAATCTCCCGGGAAACGTAAATTCATCGAGATTGATAGCACAAAAACATGTCACTGTTACGTCCCACGTAACCTTCATAATGCAAGAGAAGCTCATCATGCACGAGCCGGAGAGCTCGTAATCCTACGTGCGAGCCAATTAGTCGTCAGACCAACTTGCGCAGTATGTATCATCGGTCGTGGTTGTGTGTACGACATTGCTACTGATAAACACCCCCCCCCCCCCCCCTGTCCTACCCGTCGTCGTATTCTTTTTTCCTTCGCATTCAACCCGATAGCTTTCGATTCTTCTCGTATTCCACGAAGATGACTT